>JAOBRB020339835.1:0-10733 GCA_027575285.2 Zoanthus pulchellus | reverse complement strand
TAAAAAATTTGATTTTATATTAATGCACGTTGAGTTTAGTTTTCCCGTCCTTTCCCTTTATCCTTGGTACATTTTCATATAACTAACAAGAGATCAGAAAGGATTCGCTCCTGAACATGCGGCATTTAAACCAATCAAATATACTGACATAGTGAGTGGACTGGATCGAGAAGGGCGTTTTTAGCACGAACTTTTCAACTTAATCAGCGTGCGTATTACCAATTATAAAATTGCACACAATTTGGGCATCCTGCTGATGAACAGTAACTGTTTTGCATTTTTTTCAGCAGCATGATAGTTATGTCAGTTCAGATATCTATTTACAACGACCAACCCACGCAGGTTAAAAAAGATGTAAATGAAGAGCTCAGTTATAAGCCAAATTTAAATTGCTTTGAAAATTGAATACACATAAGGGAAGAACCTGGAGCAAAAATCAGTGAAAAAGTAATTGTCGGGAAATTATTTTCTTACAAAAATTTCTTGACCATTTGTACGGTTCTTGAAGAACTAACACTATGGCAAAAAGCGCATGACCAAGACCCCATGACATGATCAGTTACGCGAATCTGCTGATTTAATCATTCATTAAATTTCAGTTTTTATTTACATGTATAACCGTTGTTCATTATTCGTTATTCAGCTTCCACCCGCGAGAAAGTTGTTCCTGTTGGTCTTCGTGACTACAAGAACGCCTGGTGCTTTTCAAATCTCTCTAACGACTCAATCCGAAGCATCAGTGAACATCTCTCCAACACGGTGTACTGAAAATTTGAAAATTTACCAAATTGCATACAAATATTTGGTTTGTTGCTTCCGATGTTCAAATATTTAATGACATTTAGGGTCAAAGTGAATTTTTCGTGTTCTTTTTCAGATCAAAGTCGATTGATACTTTACACGATTGACGATGGAAAACAGGTAAAAACCCTTTTCAGAAGCATTTAAGATCTTTGAATTAATACTCAAGTTCTCTTCCAACGAGAATCTTAAATGACCAGAACCCAAAGCCTGTGATTGATAGTAGATATACAACTTGACCCAATGGAAATTTTGCCCTTAGTAAGGCCTTACGCAGCAAATTTTAAGCTTTCCCAGAATATGTGACCCCAGAACCCATCATAATCTTACATTGCTTGGCATTTTTAAGCTCGTGTTACACGGGGCAATTTTTTCAGCAACTTGCAACGCAAGTCGCTGTATTGCAGGTTGCTGAGAAAATTCTTTATGTCCAACTGGCAACGCAGCGTTGTAAGTCGAAAAAAAAATTTGAACAATCTACTTTTCGTAACGTTGCAAAGCCACTTGTAGCGTGTAACATGTCAGCAATCTGCCTCGCAACACCGATGTTGCAATCAAATGAAGAGCCAATCAAATCTCTCATAAACATGACAGTGCGCTGATGTAATTGGTTTTATCGCAGACTCGCAGACAACAGACGAGATAATTGCATGTCACAGCAACTTTCAATTTTTCGTCATCGTCAACATTGCATTGCAAGTCGCTGAAAAATTGCCTCCTGTAACACAGCCTTTAGCATCATGTTTCTTAAAACATCCTCAATGTGATTGTTCAGTACTACATGCAGACTGTACATGTAGTGGTGTTCAAAAGCGGATGAATACCTTACAGATGTATCAGACAGTGTGCGATTATTTAATGGAGTTTTTCGTGTAATTTTGGACATCTTAAAACATAGTTTAAGACTTTCGTATGGGCCATACACAGTACTGCATTTACATTTGATATACAGAATACCAACTAAAAGCAAGTAATTCAATAACAATTGAGGCGGACAGTTTGTAAACAAAAGTTTTCGCCGTATTCAAAAAGCTCACTCTTCATGTGCCTGGATAGAAAATTTCTTCTGTAATACAATTGTTTTACATTAGCAAAAGAACGGGTTATATTAAACCCGGTTAACAGATGTTACCGTTCAATAAAGTTCATTTTTAAATGTTTATATTTAGAAGTTTTTGTGTAGCCGCTGACATAGATTGACCGCATAACTTAGATTGAGTGCTTAACATAGGGTGACAGCTTTATATACCTGCTGGGAATAGAACATTTTTGTGCAGTCGTCACTAACATTTCATTCTGTACTTCAGATTGCGAATTTCTATGGTTGTTCAAACGACGAGTTTAGCCAACCACGACATTGTTGGCACCCTAATGGACGATACATCTATTCTGTACGTATCCAGTCATAGCTATTGAAATTATTAAACACTTAAAAACTGCGTGTCCGTGTTTAAGAGCAGATGGGTAAATGTTCAGTTTACGCACAGACTGTGGTGTTTAAAACAATGTGAAGAGCATTCTTTTTATGCCCATGAATTATGCGCTTGATTCTCGTAATAGGTTTAGTCGTTTAAAGGCGGGTAAAGTTTAGCTACATCCTTTTACGAGCCCAGTTGCCCATTGGGCCGGCGCTTGTCTCCGGATTCCGTAGTGTTAGTGACGGGACACTATCCATCTCAGGTGATACTCATCTACCTACCCCGGAAGGATGAAAAACAGAGTTGGCTTTGGTCACACAAATATTCTAATATCGGCAAAGTGCCAGGATCGAACTGTGGACCATGTGGTTGGAAAGCAGTGATTTTACCAACCGCGCCAACCACGTCCGCCCTAAATTTAAGTCTGGATTAAGCCCAAGTTACAGCAGCATTTGCTTATTTCAGAAAAAAGTTAAGTGTATGTTGTTATAGAATGCTTCTCAGATTCTCCTAAGACAAAACTTGTTAGTCTCAAACCTACAGATTAATTGCGACTCTGTAAGACTAGGAACTAAACTCTAGCATAGCAGTTTAATCCTGGGTTAGTACTATTCGATATCTAAACAGCTGTCTACAGATGGGTAATTCCTGATGTTTTATCCCAAAACATGACTAATTTGAATGCGAAGATGCATTTCAAAACTAAATTGCTGAAGTTAAAAGTTTCATTTGATCGCGATGTTGTGGGAGTGTTCTATTGCCCTTACAAGTTAAATAGCATTATTAGTGCATTGGTTCATCGTATATGCGGCGCTTTTCACCGGTTTCCGTAGTATCGAGCAGATGAAAGTTTGACTGCCCCTAAATGAGGTCGGCTAATTGGTCATAGGTTAGCTCCCAGTAAAATCTTGTCATTCTACAAACCTCAACAGAAAGGCGAAATTGAAAGCCGCCCAAGTGTTGAAAACATGCCTAACCTGAAAATTGATTGAGAGATTGGAAGGCAGAGAAAGAAACTATGCAACCGCGGCACCTAGTTGTCGGATGGCAGCCACCTCTAATAATAAAGTTTTCATGATCGAGGAAAGAAGGATTTCAGACTGTTTGTGAGGATAACGGTTGCGCGATTGGAAAGCTCTTGAAGATTCAATTGGTATTTTCTTAGAGAACAACCAACACTAGATATTGCGATTTTGTTTGTACTTTAGCATTTTCTGTCCTTTAGCCATGACAAAGCTATAAGTAATGAGTTCTGTAGCCTGAATCTTTTGATGTATATTGCTTTTGTTTCATTTAGACTTCCCAGGATAAAAGTGTCAAAGTCTGGGACGTTTATACTCAAAGAGTTGTACACAGTCTTGAGGGGCATACCGACACTGTGGTAAGATGAAACTCGTATTACAATTTTATCTTCGTTCCTAAAGGCAATTATTCAACATCAAATGAATTCATAAACCAGTAGCCGATCATCACGGTGCCCTGTTTTCCCATACTAGGTTTGTAATTGTGCCTTCTAAGGTCATTTTATTGATAGAAACTCTCTACCCTATTCCGGTTCAAGTGCTCTAGGTTTTATCATGTACCCATCGAAGTTCTTTAGATCTTCGTCAGGAGACGGTGATGGCTATGAAAAACCCGCGCAAACTTTTTCCTTTCCAGGAAAAGCGATTGTAAAAAACTAGCCCTGTCAGAAGGGGCGATGGAATAGGCCATTTCCGAGTTCTCTTGTGCCTCTGTTTCAAAGCGAGTCTAAGTGCGAAGCCATTCTTATAAATGAAAGGTTTCGCACTTAGACTCGTTTTCAGAGGCACGAGAGATCTCGGAAATGGACTATTATTACGCGCCTTGTTACACGGGCTCTCTTTTGTTATGTTATCGAAGATCAGATAGGCGGCGGAGCAGGATAGAGGATGGGGGAGGGGGGGGGTTTGCAGGGAAGGGGGGCTGAATCCCCCAAGCTAATATTTGGGGATGGGGCTGAGCCCCCCCACGTTTCGATGCCAAACCTTTGCTAAAGTAGTATATGACAGTAAAATATGAGTATCTTTAGGTTATGCACTGCCATCGATGATTTACGGAGGCACTCAACCTTACTGACATTGCAAAGAGGTTTTCTGCTGCAAATGACCAACGCAAATGGCACTTTGGAAAATTTGACTAGTGTTCCATCCCCATCCCCTCCCCCCCCTTCCCTTCCCCCTTCCCTAAGGCTCTTCGCTGCCACTGTGTCAACTGTAAGATTACAGTTTCCCGTTTATTCGAAACTAGCATGTTGATAATGAACAGCCAAGTAAAACAGCAGAGAAATCTAAAATAGTTATTTTCCTTATTCTTAATTTTGTGGCTTACTTTGCGAATACTTATACCCATACGTAACTTTTCTAGATTAGGCGAATTGTATTCTACTGGTTAGTGTATTACTTTATGCAGTGAATATCTTAAGGCCACTCTCTACCCTAAATTTTGGTGGAGAGTGAGTAAGTTGAGAGAAGTATTTGAGTGTGTAGAATTTGGTGTATAACCGCCAAACCGTCCCTCCAGACCATGCGAAGGTCCAACTTGGTTCGAAGACGGTGTGGCGATTTTCTATCAAATATTTACTCCAAAATTAATAATTAAACTTCACTAAAACTCACCCAAATTCAAATCTCCTCCCACAAATCTCATCCGAAAAATCTGAAAATATTTTCGAGGCTTCCTTTGTACTCGATCTGTAAAGTAATGATCGTTTTTTTCGATTTTCAAAATATTGACGGAGATATCATCAAAAATGTCACTAAAAGTAGCGAAAAAACGCCGACAGGGTAGAGAGTGACCTTAACTGAAAAGTATTATCAAGAGAACATTGATGAAACGTTCGAGCCTATGTTTCTATGAAGATATCAAAGATAGGGATTTGAGTTTCAATATTGCTTAAAACTTGCGAAGTGTTGTCAAGGAAATGAAAATGGTGAATAGCTCGAGTCTATACATGTAATTTATGAAAAGATATAGATAATATTATGTAATTTATGAAAGGGTTTATCAAGGGAACAAAGTATGGCTTTATTATTAACGTGCAGTTTCTGAGAAGTTATTGCGGTTGACGAAGGGCAATTGGGCAGGTTGCAAAATATTCTTTATAACTAATTGTCTAATATTTTGAAATGAAGTTGTTTAACAAAACACTTTTTATATTTAAAACATCCGTTTATTAACCGTGGCCAGGAAACTCTGTAACCAAAATTCGACATTTACTGTTAGAAAATAAAGGTTTTATAAACATTAGTTGTTGGCCGATTTTATTATTTATATCATTTTTATTTGTAATAACCATATGTATTGCACGTCGTTACTGCCAAAAGTCATCCAGTTCTCTAAATATGTGTTTTTGTGTTTATGTTTCACAAAATTTTGGTAACCTGGCTCTAGTTGGCACCAGGAACACTCGACGTGTAGTTGTTGTTAGCGAGTTGTGTAACAAGAAGAGTTGAGAAAACCGACATAATTGTTTACTATAATTATAAAAATCTAGTTCAATTTTCAATTTCATGCAATTTGTTCATGGAGGTCCTTTGATATTATGCTTCGGATGGACGTATTTTGATCCCTGATCACTGGACTTCTTCTGTGTATACCTCCCACATGGCCAATTAAAGCTGTTTGGTTGTATATATTCTCACATGGACAAAGTAAAGCTGTTTGGCTGTATATATTTCCCAAAATTGTAGAGCTGAATGATATCCTTGGCAAGTCGACCTGTTACACGAACAACTCAATCGAACATGTTTAGAAAACTGGATGATTTTCGTTCGAATACTTGCACCATTCCTAAATTTATTGGTACAATTATAAAGCTCGGTTTACCATCAACGAAAATTACCTTTTTGGAAAAGGATATCAAATTAAAAACTTTTCTGCAAAATTTGTTTTGAAGCGGGACATATTCTACTGCAAACAGATGTCCATCCTCGTGACCTGCGGTTTTGATGGATGTGTGCGACTATGGAACCATTTAAATGACGCTAACCAATCAAGTCTTTCATGAGGAAGAAATGCAGTGATGAAGTAGCCTAGTGTTATAGTATGAGTAACGGACGTTTCGAATAATTTTAAGAAAAATTTCTTAAGGGTTCATTGCAAATGTAACCTGAAATGATCAAGAATTATATTTGTTTCCAGTGCGACATCTCAAGACTGGGGTTGTTCAAGGGTGGGTTAATTTAATCATGGGTAAAGAAAAAACTAACACAGCACGTGCATTTTCTAAGGAAAACGTTTCTATGCAATAGTTAAACATTTATTCCAAGAGCGCGCGTCGGAGCGCCGATTAGGCTATAATCATCTCATATCCAACATGCGCAAATGAGATAATTTTTTTATTAAATTTCATAAGCTTTCCAAACCTTTTAATACTTGAAAATGACAACAAAATTTTACTGACATTTTTCTGCTTGGTTAGACTTTACACAGTATCCATATATGGTCATTCTGTATTTGAGCTGTTAACCGAGACTAAGTGAACCAGTCAGAACGATAGAAACGTAACATTCGAGGTTGAAATTTGTAAGGATAACCACACAATATACACGGCACGGATAACCACACAAAATACACGACACGGATAACCACAATACACACAACAGACACACGCATAATACACAGCTTGGACAGACACACAATACATGGCACGGATATGCCTAACACTTCAATTGTACCTACTACGAATACAAAATACAAATAAAACACATTAATTTTTAGCAGCGATCGGTATCATATTCCAGTAAAATCATTTTGATGTTTAGAATTATCATTACTGGAGGTTCCTATATATCCTTGAAAGTCCTGAACAAGATATTTCACCGACTCTTTGAATCTGTCCAAACCATCGCCCATAACAGCAGATACTGGAATGATCTCTTGAAATGTCACTGACCCAAAGCCTCGTAATCTTCTGAGAAAGTCTTTGTTCAACTTTAAAGCATTTTGTGACGGTTCGTCTATTTCTATTGTTTGCAATGTTGACATCAATCTCCCTGAAACAAGAAAACACATGGAGTTACAATAGAGAGTATAAGTTGAATGATAATAAAATACTTCAGATAGCGAACGTGACATTTATGTTCAGATACTTGTGCCCCAGTTCAATCTGTATTATTAAGCTAGAAAACTATTCAAAAGAAACATGTAATTTCTCGTGTTCCTTATACTAACTTATCAGTTCTCTTTATTTTTGCACGACGTAATTTTTAGGCTTAAATCTATGCGCGATTTTTTTGGTAATTGCTTTCCAACGTTTGTGCAACTCCACTGTTTAAACAAAGAAAAACTACGTTCTTTTTAATACTTAATATAATAAATTTTTAATTTTAATTGTTAATCTTCTGTAATAAATTTCTTGTTGTAAGGAATGGAGAAGTGTTTTAGCAACATAATTACAGATTGTACAGCTGCAATAAACCCGTTCTGTACACAATATATGAGCCACGCTTGCAAACAAA
This sequence comes from Zoanthus pulchellus, assembly GCA_027575285.2. Taxonomy (NCBI): domain Eukaryota; kingdom Metazoa; phylum Cnidaria; class Anthozoa; order Zoantharia; family Zoanthidae; genus Zoanthus; species Zoanthus pulchellus. The sequence continues at coordinate 3,034 of JAOBRB020339835.1, read as the reverse complement.
AGGTCATTTTTATTTCTCGAAAAATAGGTACCATGAAGTGATAAAATATCTATCACAGTAACCAGTTCCACAATTTAAGATGGATATGATGAAAAAACATGCCTGAAATAAGTTAGTAAAGACGTACTGATACCGCGACTATCTCAAATAAGCAGCTCGGCCCCATTACTACTTAACAGCTCGACGCTGTACCAGTATCAGAGGTCCTAGATTCGAATCCCGTTGAAGCGTGGAAGTTTTATTTGTCGGTTTTCTCTTCTGTAGCAAATGCTTACAATTAGCTCAGTACTTTTATGACTGCGATGATCATTCGTAACGTCATCGAAATACTATATTGCTTTTGTTGTAAGAACGCAATTAGCTTTGCATTTGTAGGCTCTGTTTTTCAATTACGTATAATAATAATAATAAATATAGATATTACTTTTACATTCGAAAGAATATACACGTAATAAAAAAAAAACAAATACATGAATAGTTACAAATGTTGTATATTTCAACAAAGATCAGATGGTTTAACTCTTGGTTCCCTGTAATACAGCAATGAAGAAAATGTAAGACGCGTACACTAAGAAAAACATGAATAAGCCAAAAATGTTTCACCCAAGAGAAGCACTGTTTGTACTTGGCTGATACTTGAATGGTGCAGGAACTAAATAGGGTCTCTCTTGAACAAATACGGCAAAACCAAGCACAATAACATACTTTTACCATGGCGGCATGTCTCATGCTTGCCATCAATCCCTGCTGACTTACTGGACGCTGAAAAGCCTGGGGAAGAGGAAGGTCGAAGCAGACTGATCACATGCTACGGCGATCAGTATACTCGTACTCCTCATTTCCCATCGATAAAGTAAATTTCTTTTCAGTTTGCAGAGAAAAGACATGAAAAATATTCTAAAAACCAGAACTGGCTGAAATTCAAGAAAATCAGGACGTTTTTTTCGGGGGTTTTGAAGGTCAAAAATTAGGCAAGTATAGAAGAAGAGAGTGGATCTGGTCGTCCAAATCGGGCGACTAAAACACTAACATTTATATGATAAATTATCCTGCAGCATTTTAATTAACACCTGAATTTACTATCTATATCAATATCATGAATACTGCTTCACAAAAGCACCTAATTTCAGATTCTAAAATTGGGTGTTTTGTGCAGAAGGGTTAAGGTTTTTATTTCAAAACTCTAATCCTTGTGCACCTTCACCTACACAACAGCATAAACCCACAAAAAGTTTATTTTTAAAGAAGAAACTTGAATAATCTTGTAATTACCTGGCCGTTTTAATTCTCCAACTCTAACCAAAAGTTCTTCATACTTCTCCTGGGCCCCATCACTGTCCATTTTACTAACAACCAAAACTTTTGGACGTGAACTTAGCTGCTCCTGAAATAACTCCAACTCCTACAACATTTAAAAACAGAATTAGTAGAATGAACTGTGTTTATAACTTATGTATTGATAGGCTGGCACTGATAGATTCCATTCTCGAATATACCTTAAGCAAGAGGCAAATAGTTTCAAATGCGGTTCTGTGTGGGGTACTACTTTTCAGCTGAAAGCCATCTATGTCGACCTAAAACAAAAAGCATGAACTCCGTTAAACGCCTTTAACCAGCTAGATAAAGCGTCAAAACAGTTGTAACTTTTATAAGTGGCACCAAATTAAAGTGCATATGAAGGAAAAAAAATTTTTTCGCTGGTTCAAAACTAGGTTACTTCTAGGTTCAATTTCTGAAAAAAAAATTGAAATCTGGCCTTTTTTTATTTTTCTACAAGCCCTTAAAGTTGCAAATTCTAAGTCTTAGAGGAGCAATTCGGAGTCTAGGTTCTAATTAGGCTCTGACGTCATAAAAGTCCTTCGCCTTTCCGATTTTGCATTGTTTTGAACGAGCGAAAAAAATTTTTTCCTTCATATGCACTTTAAACTTGAAGCATAGGGCTTCTGGGGTATGACTGGAATGATAATCATAAGTAATGTATGTATAGGGTTAAATACGTACTGCCATTCAAAATGGCACGGCTTGGACTAATTTGATAGCAGGAAGTAAGCTTAAACTAACAGAAATAAAAGTGAGCCTGGAACTAAGCAGCTGACAGGACCTTGTTGATTTGGTTGCCATTATACATGAAGTTGCTGTGAGTATTACAAGCAGTCAAATGCCATCTATGTAGGTTTTTTCAGGGTTGTATAAAAAAGGGTTGGTTAATTTTTCTTACAACTTGTGCTTTTAGTAACACTTCAAATGGCCTAAAAGTAAAAACTATAGAAAGTGTTATGAGTCACTTACAACTAGTGCCAGTCCCTTCGTCCTCTCGACGTGCTTGAGGAACTTGTGCCCCATTCCCCTGTTTAAATGAGCGCCTTCAATCAAACCTGGCAGGTCTGCCATACTAATCTGTGCATAAAATAGAAAGAAATAAGAGAAAAATAACATATATAGCCAATGACGGGAATCGAACCCCACATCTTCGATTACTAATCCGAAGTGTTAACCACTACACCACTAGGACAAGTTGCATAAAATAGGATCATCATGGTAAGAAGAATAATTGTAAACTAAAGGTCTACAGGCGTTTACTTGGGCTATCTGATGTGCCATAGAAATATTACCTTGGCATATGAAAAACCTCGGAAATACAAACGTAAAGATGACCAATTATGCAACTAGCGAGTGAGGGCAGCGGTCAGTTTTGGATTTTTTTGTGTGCCTGTGACCAATAAAATATGTTTTTGAATGTCCGTTTGCGGAGCTGATGTTTCATAATTGTCGAGCGCTAGTCGTTTGAATTTTAATGAAGTACTCTGGATAGCGGATCATGGGAATTTACATCAATGGAACGGAAGTTTCAAAATTTTGCTCATTTTGAATGACGATGGAACCATCATAACTTCGATGGCCAAAGTATGGCAAGCCGATTGTAGCAACACTCAATTTTTGCCATCATTCAACCATTAATTAGTTATTCAAACCTTTATGCATTATTCAAACTTTCAATTCATCCTTCGAATTAACAAAGACTAACGGTCTCTAC
>JAOBRB020339738.1:0-10735 GCA_027575285.2 Zoanthus pulchellus | reverse complement strand
AGCTGTATGGCCAACAGAGCAGATTGGAGCGCCAGGCGTGCAGCTCGGCTGCGGCCGAAATGATGATGATGATGATGTTATGTATACGCTATACAGACCTACACACATGTTGGATTGGAGTGTGATTGATTGCCGATAGTTGGTGTAAGCAGCTTGCAACCGGCCCTGGAAAAAAAAAATGGGTGGAGAGTTTTCTCTGTCAAAGCTCAGAGTCGGCATATGGTTTGAAAATTGCCGTAACTTCTGATAGTTTAGCAGATATATATTCTGTGTTCGGAATTGAATGAACTTTCCGCTAAGAACAGCTCGGTTTCATTGAACAAAATCACCGAATTCTAACTATACCATTCTTGGTGGGCACATGAAAACAATAAAACACCACCATTGGGAGGGATGATGGTCAGTCAAATCCTACAACCAAATAAATATTTTCATCTCGGAACTTTCCTTTACTATGGATGTACACTCTTTTTTATATGAACACGAGGCTGAAAATTACCAAAAATTTGAAAACATGTTAGGAACATGCTGAGGCTGAGAAAAGGTGAAGAAGATTTATTTATTATGATTTAATTCATACAGTGTTATTGAAAATTTGCTTGGGCTTCTTGACTAAAGTTTGCAGATAATAATTTTACATCATAAGTTTTCTTTCGTACCAGCTACTATATTTTAGAATTCGATACAGAACAAAGTACAAGTACAAGTCAATGCATACAGAAAAGTACTACATACGGTACATGTATTATTTATATTCTATAAAATCAGTAAAGATATTTTAAGAACACGTTTAAGAACATTTAAGGCTGATATACCGAAAATATTTAAGAGCGTTCAGCCTCAGACGAAAACTTCAACGTTCTTATAAAAAAGGGTGTAATGGTGCTGACACAAGGTGCAACATTTCATGCAACATTTCTCCCTACAGGGTTGTTGCAGCGGGTGTGATTTTGCAGCGTGATTTTAATGCACGGTGTGTGCACACAGCGCGCAGTGTTACATGGACAAGCACTCACCAGCTTTAAAACAAGTCACATGCTGCCACGCCAAATAGTGCCAAAAATTACGTCATTCTTACTGCATTTTCAGGGGCTACCCTAAATCTTGACTGAATTTACTTCCAGCATTGTTTTTTGACAGGTAGTCAACCAAATACAAAATAAATTTCTTTTGCTTGTGTAAATTGGGTTACTTCTCAGTTTCATTGCGATGGGTTTTGGCCTTTGGGGCTGTCTTTTTGTCGCCTATTCGTCATCCGACTCGTTTTACTACATAGAATATAAAATGGCGGAAAAATCGCTCGCCTGCTGGACTGACTCACCCAAGAACAGTAAACGAACAGCATTTACCATTTTTATATGGTGAAATCCAAAATCAGTTTTGACTACAATTTCCTTATTTTCTTTTATAAAAAGTTAGGTCTCCGTAAAAGTGGGATATTTCGACTGTCTACTGTGAGTGACTCAGTCCAGCAGGCCAACGAAGTTGGTTGCCTTTTCATATTTTATGGAGTAACACAACCCGTGCCGGATGAAGAATGCGTGATCCCAAACCAATCGAAATGAAAATGAGTTCTAATGAAAAAACTAATTTTCAGTCTTCTAAATGGTAATTAATTAATAAAACGTTTTAATTGTTACTAAGCTAATTAACGTAACTCATAAGCTATCATCTGTTTCCGATAATTTGAAAATAAATTGGACAATAAGTTTAAGCAATAACAATTACCTTGTGAGCGCTATTATTCAGCGTCAAACATATAGATTACCTTATTGCTACAATGATGGAACGCATTCAATTAACTTTAAGGGCCGACTATTTAACATTTGATGGGAGGAAGGGTAGGTGAGTGATAAGGGAAAACAACTCAAATATTTAGTATTTTTTTATGAAATTAATTCTCGCCGAATGATCAAAAACATAAAAAAAATTGGCAGAAAAAAATCAGAACCACTCGACAAGAACGTCAAATACTTGGCCTATTAATTATGTTTCTGACGTATATGGGAGCTCCCTTCATTAAATCATTGATTAACTTTGTTTTTCTAATTTTAATGTTCCACACAAAGCTTATTTAACTTGATTGCCAATATAAAGTTCATCGGATTGGTGAACTGAGTCACATTGAAATTGCATTGCCACCCTTGCCAGTTGAAAGTTAAAAATCTAAGTTTCAGTTTAGAAATCTGAACACCAAAATCCTTGTTCATCGAAGCTCAAGGATGACAGACATATTTAAAAGAAAGTTTATTTCTGAGGACGAAAATAATCAAAAGTATGTATTTGAAAACAAAGGTACTCATCAATTTTGATTTTCCTTTTTTATACCGTTGCTGATATCGTTCTTATGTACTTTTCACTCTATACTGCTCAAGAAATTCGATTGTAAACATGAAAAAAAGAAAGGCATGAGAAAAATATTTTTGCATGTAGAAATAGTGACAAATATTCCTTTTAAACAGATAGGATTTACAGAAAGGCTCATTCCGAAAGAATCGATACTATTCAGTAAAGTGTTCTTGAAATAATGCAATAAATTAAGTTTTGCTTTTATTACAAATGTTCGTTGCTTGCATTATTTCGTTTTCTCGCGTATTATTTTATCTATTATTTCTATCATGATCAGATATTGTTAGGCAAATCCACGTTTAATTATAGATTCGATAAAAAGCTATCTGTGGATATAGATAAATGTATAAATCGACAATTGAAAGGATGGATGGACGGACGGACGGATGGACGGATTGATGGATGGTTAGATAAATGAATATGATCGATGCATTAAGGGTTGATAAAATGATTCGGAGTAAATAAATTGATCATGAATACACGGATTAGGGTTGCAGAGAATAAATGGATCGATCTATCGATATCATGCACTGATGGACGACATCCTCTCCTCCAAACGTATGATCTGACTGGTATGGGGAATCGATTACCGTTTGTAATCGCATAGCCGTAGGTTGATAGGATGGGACAGGGGGGCACCTGACCCCCTGACCCCAAAAACATTTTTCGTAACATTTTAAATCAAAGATATACGGTGTTTTTTGCTATAGTATTAGGACTTCCCCTTCCCTCCCCACTGAAAAAGTCCTAGCTAAGTGAAAGGGTTTAAGTTTTTAGATCTATAGTTGCAGTTGCTATCAATGGTGTTGTCATTGTCATGTCAATGTTACTGTAATTTTCGTTGTCATTGTTATTAAAGCTGTTATTTGCTCACCTTCTTATCTCTCAGGATTGTTTTTCAACTCACAACCGCCTTAGCTAGTCACGTTCAAACAGCAAATGGCCAGACTTTCCCACCAAAAACAAAAGAGCAACAACAACATAACTCTCTGCGCCAAAAGTTGAAATTATGTCACTCAAAGTCAATTTGTTTTAACCGAAGACTTACAGGTATGTCGTAGTTGTTAGAGGACACACAAATTGATTTTTAAAGTGTTAGTTTGTTTTGGTTTCGTTTTCTTTACTGAAAAACTTGTGCGCCATATTCCAATAATGGCAATATGTTTTAGTGAGTTCTCCACAGAACTCCTCCTGCATGCTGCGTACTTCTGAGATACGTCTAACCTATAAATCCTTTACATGACAAGTGACCCGTGGAACCGGCGTTTATTTCCGGTTTCTTTCGTGTTAAGAGAGTGAGAGTCTGATTGCTTCTGGATGGAAAACTATTCCATCACAGGTTAGCTCCCAGCAAAAGGGAGGGGAGGGTGGGGGGAAGTATATCCCCGCAACCCACCAGAAGGTTTTTCACCTTCAGCCCTTCATTGTACTCCACTTTCTCAAGGCTTGATACGGCCTATACCGTTTGTCAAGTTTGCACAATTTTCAGAAGGGCATATATCCATAGCAGCAAACAGTTTCCCTCACTAGGAAAGCTAAACATTTTTTCCTAACAGTGTGTTTGGGTTTGCTATTCTGCTTCAAGTACTATATAATAAATCGTGACGATGATACCTTCACCTATCCCGTAGGGATGGAAAGTTGAGTTGGTTTGGCCGGCGGACAAGAAGGTCACACAAAATATTGGCAAATTTCCGTAATCGACTTAGGGACTTCATTTTTGGAAAGCAGAGCTCTTACCAACTGCGCCAACCACGTTCGCCCCAACTAGTACTTGTGTAGTGTTAATTTGCGTATTTACTATAGCTATATAGAGAATAGTAATTCATTTATACCATTTTAGTTAACTTCGGCAAAACAGAAAGCCATTGTTGCATAACAATAAATATTACTCACCAACACCCATGCAATTTAGTTCAAAGTAATTTTACGCCCATTTATACTAAAAGTACTGCCTCCTGAGCCAATCAGCACCGAATAGTTTTGTCCTATAATAATAAGAATTGTAAAGCTCTGGCCAAACAAAAAGGACATTTACGCGAATTTTTGTCAAGGTCGTAGCAAGCAGAGGATCCGCCGCCCAAATTTCGCACTAACGTTTGTGGCGACAGTTTCTTTACAGCCCCCTTGCCCGTTGGGTAATTACCGTTGGGTAATTTTGCACAATGATTAGAAGGACATACGTACATAACCGTTGCCCCCCCCCCCCCTTCCCTTTCAGGAAATAAACTAAACGCTTTCTCCTCACAGTGTGTTTTGGTTTGCAAAGCTGCTTCTAATGGATGTGTAATTATGTAAATCATGACAATTTAACAATTCAAAACAATTAGAAAGTTCTTAGAGACAACTTTTTGTAACGGGTAAAAACAAAAGGTTTAATATAAGGGCTAGAAAGCCTGTCTGTATATTGAAGAGCCCTTTTTTAAGGTTACTGGAGTTTGACCTAGCTTGCGCAGATAAACAATCTTTGGTATTTGAGTGGCCTTGTAGCAGTCATGTCTAGTTTTATTTCGATTTGATAAGTTGCAATTTACACGATTGTTAATTAAAAACATATTTTTTACCAGCTCAGTCGTTGTATGTCATTCCAGAGGAGGCTACATTTGATGCAGTTACACTGAAAACAGAACCACAAAACACAAAAGGTTGCACACAAGACATCTGAAGAACTTAGTGACAACAAGCGCTGTCACCTATACAAATAGAAGGTGTTGCAACATGAATCAAGGGCGGATCCAGGGGGAGGGTCTGGGGGGTCGCGACCCCCTGTCATTCCTGGAATCAATTATTAAATTAAGTTTTCCAAAAAGATTAAAGTATTTTTCTCCTGATGGAAAAACGATTTTAATCTTTGTTTTATTTCTTACGATGATGATGTCGTACTTTCGTTGTATAATTTAGTTGTTCATAACGGTTTATTTGGCTTCCTGTGGTAAAAATGTGACGGGGATTCCTTTGCCCACAAAATTTTCCCATGAGACCTCCCTTTCAAAATATCCCTGGATCCGCCCTTGTGAATCGTTCTGAAGTAGACATGGTGAAAGCAGAGAAAAGTTGGAGTTTATGTTTTGTTGTTTGTGCCACAGTTTTTTTAGCTTTAGGGAAAATATGGTTGTACAAACAAAGCTTTAGTGTATAAAACTAAAATTAAGTTTATGTTGAAGCGAAATGGTCATATGTAGTGGGAACTTTCTTAGAATTTACTCGAATTTCAAAGTCCTAACTCAATACACAGAACGTTAAATCTGCTGCAAGTCATAAAACATTTCTTATTTTATTTCAAGGAAGAATAATGTTTTAAAAATTATAAGCACAAGCCCTAAGGAGGCAGTATACAGAAAAAAAAATACAAAAAAATTTTCTTTCCAAATGTTTACTTTTGGTAGTTTCTGGAAGCTCAGTTATTCAATAATTAAAATACATGATTTTCTTTTAAAAATCAAATCCCCTTTAACTAAAAAACAAGCTTATTATTTAGCACTTCAATATTTTTCCCTTAGCAACGAAATGTTTTTCTTTGTTTGATTGGTTGCTATGGACTTTAAAAACCCTAATTTAAAATAGAAAGAAGTAAGAGAAAAATATCAAATACAAGCCCTTGGCGGGATTCGAACCCCACATCTGCGTTGCCAGCGTGGTTGGTCCTTGTGGTGTAGTGGTTAACACGTCGGAGTACTAGTAAACCGAAGATGTGGGGTTCGAATCCCGCCAAGGGCTTGTATTTGATATATTTCTCTTACTTCTTTCTATCATATATCTACACACCGAACGCATTCCAATTACATTTCCCAATTTAAAATAGTTTTTCGAAAAAACCCACATATGTATCTTCCAGGCCTTCATGAAACATTCCCGTCCAATCTTGCTCCTCACACTGAATTTGGGGCCTCATAACGAGTCTGGCAAATAGTGAGTGCATTGGCCATTCCAAAAGTGTGCTGGGAACTGGGGCGAGTTTCAAATTTTAACCAATCAATAAATTGACATCACCACATGAAAGATCATGTTCAGGGTTGTCATTGACCAAGTTTGATGCTTTTCAGGTTAACAGAGACAAAGTTATAGGCCTTGAAACATGGTTCAAATCAATACAAATGTCTGTAATGTTGAGACAGTGTCCCCAAAAACCATATAAATTCCTAAAATGTTTTATCAGTTTTGTAAAATCTTGTCATTCGGTCATCATTTGAAAGGAGTTGGGATGAAAATCACGCATGCTTGCCGATTTTTAAAAGTATTGCAGAAATCAGAAAAAGATTTAAGAGTTTATATTGTTTTTGGGGACGCCGTCTCAACATTACAGACATTTGTATGGATTTGAATTATGTTTCAAGGTCTATATCTTTGTCTTTTTTTACCCAAAAAGCATCAAACTTGGTTAAATGACAACTCTTAACATGGTGTTTCATGTGGTGGTGTTAATTTAATTTATTGTTTGGTTAAAATCTGTATCAAATATTCGCTGCGTTTACACACAAGTGGAATTGAACATAAGCAGTGTTCTGATTGGATGAATATTGACCAATGGGCGTTTTCCAAAGATAAATATAATCCGTCAAGCTAGAGGAGGATGACCTGCTGTCTGTCATCAAACCATTGGACAAGAGAACGGATGGGCGCTACCAAGCACATGTGCTGTGGAATCATATGGCAAAAATGAAGTGTCCAGATGGTCGACAACGATTTGGCAAGTTGTCAAAAACCGCAGTGTTGGTGCTTACAATTCCGCATTCTAACGCTGCCGAGGAGAGGGTGTTTTCGATGATAAGGAAGAACCAGACCTCGTTTAGGCCTAGCCTTGACTCAAAAGAAATCTTGAGCAGCCTCATCACTATTAAGATGGAGGTTGAGAATCGAGGGGAAGCCAAATATTCATTCCCGCTAACTGTCATCCGCGAAGCCAAATCCGCGACGCGAAAATACAATCGGGTACATAAAACTACCTACTCCTAAGTTAGTACTGCTGTGGAACTCTAGGAAAATTTTACTGCCTGTATGATTACAGCTCCCTTGAGAACATGTCCTCTAAGAAAAATGAAAACTAATTAGACTGCTATTTCCTGATAGTAATGCGATCTCGTGACTAACTAAAATGAAAGGCATCTGATAGAGAAAACCTTTGAAGAATTAGATATGTGATATACACACCGAAGTCATAATGGCGGACGGCTGGTTTGGCACTGCTGGCAAGACCAAGTCTCTTACGCCAGGTCGAGGCTCTGCAGGCTTCATGATTGTGTTTTGAGCGATCTTCCAGAATTTTCTTTAAACATTCGAAACCACTTTGAGTTAAAACAAAACAGCGGTCTAGTATTCTGGTTGAAGTGGCTGGGTAATCCTGCCAAAAGTTTAAAGACCAATGTACACTTAGTAAACAGGTCAATGTTTTGGTTTCTTGTTACTCCCGACACTTCAACCAAACACTAATTCGCTCAAAAAGGTTTTCATTGTCTAAAGGACCTGCTAGAGTATCTGATTTGCTCAAAACACATTCAGCTCTTGACCGCATGGCAAATATCAAGCCTTCAAAGCCTCAACCTGGTGCAAAAAAACTTGGTCTAGCAGCAGTCTTACAAAGGTTGTCCGCTATTATGAATTCGGTCTGTAGATTTCTTAGTATAAAGTAGTATTTGATAGATCGAATAAAGAAAAAATGAGTCATACGCAGGCTAGACAGAAACAAGTTTCTTGGTAGAGTACATCATCACAAGTTTGGTGACAGTATCAGATGACAAGTCACAACGCTCTCACAGAGCGTTAGTACATATTTCGTCTATCAAGCTATAAAACAAAGTCACCATGTAGTAGTTTAAACACCAAGCCAGGTTTTTTAGTAATAAACTGGAACATTGAATATTATGGCAAAGTATATTGTGTCATGAATCCGTCATACTAAGACAATACGAAAAGAAGCTCGGTTGAGTAATTAAAAAGATGATGCTGAATACGTGCCTTGCTTAATGAGTGTATCGACATCCCCCATCTCCTCTAACCTCCTTCCCTCAACCCCCTCCCCCTCCCCCCATCCCTCCTTACTATTCCGAAAAAAATCTCCCGCATTTTGAACTTTGGGGGTTGGCGGCTCTGATCATGTAGAGCAGCTATTTATCAGAAGTGTAAAATGCCATCATCAAGGCTTCAGCTCTGGCAAAATAACAACTAAAGATCGTATCTAGCCGAAATTATGTTTTTAAAATGTTCGGATTGCAGTGAAAGTGGCCGTACAAGCCATCAGACATCACACGATAGAAAAATCAGATGAGATACTGGAACAACAGCATCGTTTCTGCCCCAAACATAAAGATTTCTAATACTTGATGCAGATTTGGGGTTGACAGAAATGAAAATACAAATGAGTATACTAGTTCTACAATATAGTTCGCTTCCCTGATGTTTTTTTCATGAATTGGGTTCCATATTTGAAAGACTGGGAAAAAATGAAATTTTTAAAAAGATACCTGAGAGGAGTACCCAAGAATCAAAATGAAAGTGTAAAATGGGCTGCTGTGGGCACAGGCACCTAAAAGTGTGCTCACAGTAAAATGTCGAGTAACTTTAGCAGTGTGAAAACTGTTAGTGTTGTAAATTCTGTTGCAGCTAGCAAAGCAAGAATACTTCTAAACATGGGCATTGCTCTAGGGGAAAATACCATGATAGCATTTAGAAAGGAGGACAGTAGTCGAGTTGAAAATGCTGCCCGGAAAGTCTCCAAAAGATATTGTACTGATACAAATTAACTATAGAAATAGAAAAAAATCACTGCAAAACCTTTGATCTGTATATTTAGTGAATGAAAATTATCCCAATTGTGAAAATTATTTTGAAAAAAAAAACATATTTTATGGCCACGTTGGTAGTGTGGGCTTTAGTCCTAAACCTACCATAAAAAATAGTGAGCCTGATTGCTAGCAGTCATGGACAGCTGTTTCGGCCTTGTTAGTCCTTATTAGCATGGCATAGCTAGCAAACATGCTCCATTGAGGAACTCCTCTTCTGGTGTCTGTCCAGTTGGAGAAAACATCTCCAACCTTTACTCGCTGCTGTCTTCTGACAAGTAGTCTTTAAGTAGCGCACAACTTCCTTCACCGACTCCATTTGCTTTATGTTTTGCCAAGAGTAAGTCATGCTGGATGACATCAAAAGCTTTAGATAGGTCCATAGAGACTACTGCAACCATTTATCCCATATCACGCATGCGTCTCCAGTCTTCTGTCAACCGCAACAATGCAGTATCACAACTATAAAACTTTCTATAAGAACTGATAAAATCCGATAAAATTGCGTTGTAAAATTCACCCAAGTACGTTAATTGCCATTAACCTTTAGTAGATATTATTAAAGACAGGTAATACTGTGACAGGCCTGTAATTTGCTTTATTGAATTCGTCATCTTTTTTAAAGAGAGGTGTGACCTGTCCCATTTTCCAGGCATTGGGGTAGCAACCTTGCTCAATCGAGGAATTCACAATATTAGTGATAGGTTTAGCTATGACAGTTGCCGATTCTTTCACAAGTCTTGGAGGTAACATGCATAAGTCATACATATTGACTTTAAATGTACTCTTTCATAGTACTCGGTTAACAGGGTCGTGCGTGACTGGTTGAGAGTTACCTTTTCGTGTCTGAACTTTTCTGGCAGAATCTTCCAGGTGCGTGAAGCAATGTACGAATAAAGAATCTTCATCAAAAACAACAACATGGCTGTTAAGGCTGATGTGCTTGTTTAAAATGGTCTTGTTTTCTTCAAACAGCTAGCTTAGGGAACTTAGTTCCCCTCACTACAATACTTTTGGTAATCATTACATTCATTTTCACTACAATTTTTTGGCCGAGGCTGAATTCTTAAAAATGCTTTTTAAAAATATAGTCATACTTATAATTGTTGCCGCAGCGTAGCGAAGCCTGAGCGAGCGAAGCAAGGCAGCGACTCTAATTTGGACAGGGGCTGAAAATCTCAATTTTTACCCACGATGCAGCACGTTTTCATTAACCGTCTTCCTTTGCGCCACTATAAACACTGAACCTTTCCGGATGTTTCTTCCTTGTGGTCTAACGTAATTTTACAGTAACTGGGCTACTCTTTGCTTACATTTTTGTTAACATTTTGACTTTCCCTGGTGTATTCTTATTCAAATGTAGCATTCAGGTGAAGGTTGTTCAAGTATGCATGATACAAGAATTATGATCTGAGCTACTTCACTACATTTTACCTCTTTGTTGCAATGCAGCAATCCAACCTGCGTCTTGTTTTTGCCGGCGTTTGTTTGTTAGTAAGTTAGTTAGCTAGCAAATCTTCAGATGTTGTCAGAAATGGGACAGGGAAGAACTGATTAAATTTGGAGGATGATCCAGTAATGGGACAGGGAAGAACTGATTAAATTTGGAG
>JAOBRB020339629.1:0-10736 GCA_027575285.2 Zoanthus pulchellus | reverse complement strand
TGAATGAAAAAGTACTCGGCGGAGTAGTTCTAGACATGGCGACTTGTGTGTTGCATGTGTGAACACAAAACATTACAATTATCACTTACAGCTTAACACAAACATTTCAACTTATTAGTCTATTTACCCTTTCACTCCCAGTTGAATTATTAGTTTCTCCCAAGTTGAGGCAATACTTATCATTGAACAAGTTTGAGAGAATTTTTCTTTTAATCATCAGTAGTTTCTTTTGTTTGATCAATTCTCATTTTCTCATTGCCAAATGTCTTATTTTGTATTTGTTGTGTTTGGAGAAATTGAGTGTTGATAACTGATTGGGAGTGAAAGGGTTAATTGCTATTGTTTGAGCTACTAGACATTCATTGGACTTCCAACTAAAGATGTCTTCTTTGATAAATGACAGAAACTTGTGTTTTGATAACTGCCCGAACAGGCTAGTGGAAACTGAAAATCTTTTAGCCCTAACTGAATTTCTACCAGTCTATAAATACTCGGCTTCTGTTAGTGTTGGGCCCTGATCATATACAGTACATGTATTCTGAGAAATGAATTTTTAAATCTAGATTTCCTTCATCTTTGCAGACCAGGAAACTCATGAAAAAATGTGTTTTGAGTAAATAGAAATATAAATTCATATTGAAGAGAAAATTAATGTATAGCCACTACAGGTGTTCATGTGTACAGCCAGTAGAATTCTTCTTGTTACCAGCTTTTGTTAAGAACCCTTCGTGTGTGCTGCTACTATGTGTGTGTCTTTCCTGTAATTGTGTGTATATGGTGGAGTGTCTTGAATACTTTAAATTGCTAATTGGTGCTAGACATAATTATCTTAATTATAACCTTTCCAGCCTTCTGTTAGGAAATCCAGGGTTTAATTTTGAAACTGACCAACTTAAGTTGCCAGGATAATAAGACTCAGTTCATGTTTTAAGCTCCTACAATCATGTTTCATTAAAGATAATTTTTAAAATTATTCTGCATAATATGAATTGTGTTTTTTCTACAGGTGGCAGACATATTTTTTACTATTCCTAAAGGTAGTGATGCTGAAGTGATGGCTTTGCTAAAGGACAGAAGAATGGCAAAGACAGTAACCATTTCTCCTATTCACAACCCTCTGATGATGTATCAAATTCATCGCTTTTTTTCAGAAATGGAACTAAATAAAACCTTTATAGAGACACGAGCCCTTCAGACTGCGATTAGGGAGCTGCTTCCTTTCATTCCAGATGGTAGGAGTTTCAATTATTTTGTAATCTACTTGTAACAACTCTCTGATCTAAACAATGGAGCTTTTGCAGGTTGGATGTGATTTATATTGCCTCCCTTGTTTTCTATCCTCTGCCATAATTAATTATCTTCTGATCATTATCTTAGTTTACCATCCCTAGCTCTCCACTCTTGGGATTGGATGTGATTTTAGTTACCTCCACTGTTTTCTATCCTCTGCCATATATCTTCTGATCATTATCTTAGTTTACTATCCCTAGTTCTCCACTCCTGGGGTTGGATGTGATTTAGGTTGCCTCCACTGTTTTCTATCCTCTGCCATATATTATGTTCTATGATGGTAAGCTTCCTTGTGTCTTCTTCCACTACCTTCTACTTTGCACCTCCAGTTCTATCACTCTTCTACGTATTCTATTTTCATTCATATGTTTTACATTCCCAAACCATCTCAACCTTGTTTTGTTTGTTATAAGTTCAAGGTTTTCCACCACACCATCTTCTAACCTCATCATCAGCACTGCTATTCTGGCATCTTACTATTGATATGTATCTCAACATTCTATGACAACAAATAGCTAGCAGTCCATCCAGTCTTTCTGTTATTACCCAAGAAGTTTCCATAGGAAACAACTAAAATAATTACTGGGCCAACACACTCACGTACCACTAATCTTTGCTCATTCCTCTAGTAGAACAAAACATATTTCGGATGATCTATCTTTGACTTTCTCAGGGACTCATTTTCTTGTTTTTGTTATATTTTCAAAACTTACAGGTGTTATAGAGAAAAAAGCTAGTTGGCCAACTGGCTATCAGCGACCATTTAAACCTCGAACAAGATTTGAAGTGATTCAGTGGCAGTATTTCACAGAGAACTACACTTACGGTTATGATGAGAATGAGCCACAAGTAAAACTAATCGGTGACCACAAGAGAGACATTGATGAAATAACTGAGATGGTTATGAAAATGATTAGAAGGGAATCAGACTATGAGGGTATGATATCTCGGCTTGTGAATGGATATCGCAGACTGGATCCATGGAGAGGATCTGAGTACATTCTTGATATTGGACTCAAAAAGAATACAGGTTCTGAAGAGCAGTTCAGGCGAGTTCATTTATTGAGGCCATTAACACAAGTAGAGAGTGTTCAGGTGGGTACTATTCCAGTAGAGAACGTTCGGTAGGGTACTATTTTAGTAGAGAATGTTCAGGTGGGTAATATTCCAGTAGAGAGTGTTTTGGTGGGTACTATTTTAGTAGAGAGTGTTTAAAGGTTAGTATTATTTCAGTAGAGAGTGTTCAGGTCACTGGTTATTATTCCAGTAGAGAGTGTTCAGGTGGGTATTATTCCAATAGAGAGTGTTCAGGTGGGTACTATTCCAGTAGAGAGTCTTCAGGTGGGTATTATTCCAGATATGTGAGCACAATGAGCGGGCGGTAGTGTAAATGTAGAAGGGTGTATGAGTTTTTTAATTTATATCTTAATTTTATCACCTTGCATCACATTTAACCAGAGTACACTGTGTCACAAACAATAAGAGAATTTGCTAGGTTCCTAAATGTTGTTAAACAAAACAAAACTGTTTCCTTGGAACTTCCTGTTTTATAACATGAGTATGTGCCACAGCATTTTTAATATACAATCATGCGTTAATATGTATATTATGATGGATCACAGATGTACTCACTGCAATAAATATAGAAAAGAGGCTTGTCAGTTTTGATGTGTAAAACCTACCTCTACCAACTAAACTATCTAAGTATTTGTGATATACGGAAAACAAGTTGGTTTTCGTGAAGAATGTGAATCAGATCCTTGACAATTTTGTACTCCCAGTGGAATTTAAACTTTTGTTTGGGAGGCAGCATAGCTCAATGGTCAGTGTAAGAACTGAATGAAGAAGACCCAGGTTCAAGTTCTCAACTCTAACTACTGAATGAATTTTTGCTTGATGATCCGACAGGGTTCACACGGTCATGAAAAGTCATGAAAATAAAATAAAATAAATTTAAAAAAAATGAAAAGGCATGTTCTGAGATGAAATGATGAAATTGCATTACATTAACATATTTAGTATTTTGCTCTTAATTCAAGAACGTTACACTGTCTTTCAGTGTCCAGAAGATGTAATTGGCATTTAAAGTTGAGTTAAAGAGTGACGAGCCCGTTTTTTTGGAGTGGGTGCGTTGTTTTCTTGATTTTTCTGAGTCATGAAAAATGACATTTGGTCATAGAAAATCATTTTATTTTACTTTGGATGGCTGTTTCCATTTAGTTGAAGATTTTTAAAAATTCAAATGTTAATAATTACTTGTCTTCAGCCCAAATAATTATCTCATGACTTTTATCTTACTGCTGTCAGATCAATACAAGAAGGTTTATCGTCCTTTTGATAAATTTTGTTTGATTTGCCATTCCTCCTCGACCTAGTTCTTGTTCTATTCAGAAAGTTTAAAAGAAAAAGGAAAAAAGTGAATAGAGTTGTTTAAAATCTAATTGGCCATTTCCGAGTTCCCTTGTGCATCTGTTTTAGTGCGAGTCAAAGAGCAAAGCCATTCTTATGAATTTAACTTTATTTCCATGAAAATGAAACTGAATGTAGAACTCATTTTTCATATGAAAGGTTTCACACTTAGACTCGCTTTAAATCAAATAATGTAGAAGAGAACTGGGAAACGGTCTAATAACATAATAATAGTAGAATTTTGTGATCAAACTGTCATCAGTGAAATTGTGGTATATCAGCCTGCATATACCAAACAAGGAAAAGGTGTCTTACTCATTCAAGCCTGTTTTAAGTTTATGTTTGGAAGTTTTTAAACCTGCATCACGTAGTACCAGAATAGTTACATTTTTTTCTCTTCAATGTTTTCATTTTTCAAGCATAAATTCTCACCTCATGTTTGAACAATAGCCATAAAAATCTTTTTTGTTTGTTTTTGCTTTTTTTACTCATGAAGATGCCAAGAAGCACAGAGCAGAGAGGCATTCATATTGTATTACCTGTGACATATAAAGACACTGATAGACTTGCAAGTTTTCTGCGCATGTTCCAGAAAGTCTGTTTGCAAACAGGAGAGAATGTTGTATTACTTACTGTGTTTGTCAACATCAGAAATGGACCGGTTACTGAACATAGTGGACAACTTGATAAATTTGCAGATGGTAAAGAATTGATTTCAAGGTGAGCATTTGCACTAAATAAGCTATGTTGTTTGAGAAAATGACCTCAAGTATTCATCCTTACAAGACAAAGAAAAATCTGCTAAATGCTTTTTAAGACGTTGTTCAATATAGACGGATCTTTGTTCTCATTTTTCTTTCATTAGCATATGTGCTCTAGTTTATAAGAATATTACAAAAGTTAAAGCACTGTATATTTAGAGTTTTATGTAGAATAAACTTTTTATGAAAATATGAGAGCGATAAGCTGAACACTGTTCCTGTGATGCAATGTAAACTTTACCGAGAAACTACGGCACGTAAATGGTTTTACCACACAACTGTCCTGACCATTTTTGATCC
Organism: Zoanthus pulchellus; assembly: GCA_027575285.2. NCBI lineage: Eukaryota > Metazoa > Cnidaria > Anthozoa > Zoantharia > Zoanthidae > Zoanthus > Zoanthus pulchellus. The sequence goes on along the minus strand of JAOBRB020339629.1, from coordinate 5,976 downwards.
GCCATGTATGTTTAGAAAATACTTGAATAGCGTCAAAGTTTTCCTTTCTTTCTAAAGTTGTAAGTAGGATTTGAGTCTGTCATTGTTCGTTAGCTACCTAGGGTTGTATGCTAATGAAGCAGAATTGGAATAACTATAGAATACCCCGCCTCTTCGCACTCTTCAGTTGGTGTTGTCGTAATTTAAATGCATACAGTTTAGAAATTTTATCAATGTGGTTGCGTAAATCAATATTACTAAACTCAGTGTCCAGCGGAAAGCTAGCCTGCGTAGCGGCTCTAAGGGGGACTGGGGCTTGGGGCCAAGCCCCAGTCCCCCTTAGAGCCGCTACGCAGGCTAGCGGAAAGCACTAAATCAAAAGGGTCAAAACGAGGTCCGCCCAAAACCTCCTTAAAAGTTCAGCGGTTTCATAGGAGAATCAGCTTCAGGTTTTATAGATTTGCTAGCCTTCTAAAATAATTTAAACCAAAAAAAGTTTTGTTGGAAAGATTTTGAAATTGCAGAAATTGAGGTTATTTAGCAACACGAACAAGTGAATTTTGTTTACAAGATGAGAGCAGTGAACTTTTATGAAACAGTTTATAATTTAACACGAGAAAATATACTTGGAAAATAAAGTCAAAATTATTGTGTTCCTAAAACAGCATAATCCATTTACATCATTACGAACATCATTTTAAAACCGAAGGTTTTCAAGCTTAGGAGTTTTGCTCTCTTTTGTTAACACGTTTATTATACGTGTCCGTTGGCCATTTTATTCTTGGAAGTGGCAAATTAACGGCGGAAAGCCTTCACGTCAAAAAAAGTGACAAAAGTGAAACTGCTACTCAGTGTCATCGCTTATAAGTTTTGTTTAATTGAGATTAAATTTTTTTAAATTTACATTTTCAGAGAAGTGCACGGAAGCAGTTTCAAAATGTTTCGAAAAAATAACTTACGTCAGTTACCATATCAACTTGTGATTGGCTGTTTACACAAGGAGGCGGGAAGCAAAATCTTTCCAGTTCCTTTGTTTTTACAATTGTCCTACTTTTTCTGCTTTCGCCCAATGCAAGACCACCAGCTACGCAAAATCATTTCTTTCATAAACTTTGATAAATATTTTTTATAGAAGATTATAATTTATAAGAAGATTGAGACTGAAATTGGCCAAATTTTAAGAATATCTTTAGATTAATTCTGAGATACAGTTTCTGTCAAGAATATAACTTTGCGCGTTTGAAAATATAAGCATTGCAGATAGCATGTATTGCAATTGTACACTGATTCTAAATGGCAAAGCCGTATATTAAATATCTTTGGGAAAGCTCCTCGATACCGCAGTGATTTTAAAAACGGAAGTTCCGTATGTCACCAATATTCCCGAATCTAAGAACATTTTCAGCTTAAAATTTTTCAAAAAGTAAAAATATCCGGCATCTTTCCAGAAAGCAATATTTTTATAAAAAAGAGTGTATGAAGTGATCGGACAGAGATGTTTCTAAGTCAAACAAATACGAGAACCGGTATTTGTGAATTACCTAAAATAACACATAAATACAAGTCGACTCATAAAAAATTCTCCCGCTGTCAAAGTTTCGGGTTCCGTATTTATGAAAACGTAATTTTCTGTTTGTTTTTTTTTTTTTGCAGAATCATATTCAAGCTCAAAAAGTATACCATAATATTCATTATTGAAGAATTACTCGTTGCAGATCCGTACAACGACTTGCTTTACAAATCTTCTCATTCAGCTTCAATATTTTGCATTTTTAAATTTAAAGGAACTTTGAACTATTAGTATTTTTACGAAAAAAGCCAAGCTGATCGGATTTGTGTATTTTGGTTTGTTAAACCGCTGAACTATTAAGGAGATTTGGGGGCACCTCTTTTTGACCCTTTTGATTTAGTGCTTTCCGAGTCCAGCAAGGCGGGAAGGATATTTTATCTAAATTGTCAACAAATTGAAATGAATGAGCACTATTTTCTGCTTTTGTCTTAACCAATATTAAGACAACGGCGTCTTTCTACAATGTGACGTGTAGTAGAACTTTTAATGTGTAGTATTTTTGTGTTTTTACTACTAGCAGTACTCGTTTGAGTTTACATCAGGTAGCCATATTTGTAATAATATTCTTCTCTTTTTAGGTACAAACAGAAATATAATTGGGCTCAGTTGCCATGGATACAAATTGGAGTGAAGTTCAACTCCCTTAAGCTGCTGATGGACATTGTGACAATGAAACTCCCCAGCAATGCATTGGTTTTCCTGACGTCTCTTGGGGTGGAGTTTTCCGTAAATTTTCTGAATCGCTGTCGAGTCAATGCACTGAACGGTGAAAAGGTAGGTCAAAAATAGCTCCCATGTTTTCGGGCTGCAGGGTCCCACAATCACTAGACCCGAATGCCCGGTACAAGTTAAAAACTATGCTGAACAAGTGTTTCATTTCCAGAAGAAGCCTGCCGAGCCTTAGCGGGTCATTTTGCAAATAGCTATTTTTAAAGAAAAATTCTTGTTTATGTGTCAAACAACAACTACTTGTTAGTCGTCCACCAAAAGTTGAAGCCGTCATAAAAAAAACGCATACACTGTTCCGTGTTTAGAAAAACATTTTAAATGAATTAAAGAAAGATAATTAATTCTTTTTGGAAACAGCTTTAACAGTTTATCAATCTTCTGGTAGAAAAATCGACAAAATCTACAAGTACCTTCAGGAGTTATTGCGTTTTTGACCAATGAGTCGAATAGAATGTTTTAGCTGAGCCATAAGATAAGAAAATTCAAGTTCTATGGCTAACGTAATTATACGCTTGTCATTTACACAGTGTATTTAAAATATCTATATTTGTATCGGTTCTTATATTTTTCTTGTAAATTTGATTTTGTAAAGGTTTAGCCACTAATATCTAGCCATGGTACACTCATATGATACAAGCAGCTCCTTCAGTTGGCTAAGTGATTTTTAAATACCAGACACGAGTGGAATAATATAAGTACTAGTTTGTGTCAGTAAAGCCAAGATCGGCGGTCGTTATAGGCGTGTTCACACTAGAGACGCAAATGGAAGCGCAGACGCAGACGCAAGCGCAAGAACATTCACACCAGCGACGCGAGTGATGCAAGCTACGCAGTCGTCTGTGTCTGCGTTTGCGTCATCCCCATTCACACTTGGAAATTTGTGAAGCAAGAACAAACGCAAGCGCAAGGTGTGCGCAAGAAAAAGCAAAATTTCCTTTTTCTTGCGTCTGCGTCAAGTTACATTCACACTTGTTTTTATTGCTCTTGCGTCTGCGCTTGCGTCGCTAGTGTGAACACGGCTTATAGGAGAATCTTGTCTGACGTTGGTTCCATTCTGCTTCATTAGCATACAACTGTAGGTAGCTAACAAACAAAGATAAATAGGTTTTGAATCTAAAACTTGACTTGGGGAAAGCTTATTAAACTAACAAAGAGATGAAAATTTTGACGCTATTCAAGGATATACTTAAAATACTCAAAACAGTTGGGTGGCAAAACCGTTTATGAGCCATACATTCTTCGTAAAATCTCCATTAGGTCACATAACACTGTCTATCACATGTATCACTCTCATATGTTCAGAAGTTGTTTATTTTACGAAATACTCTCAACTTACAATGCTTCAATTTTGGTAACCTTATTAGAAACTGGCGCACATATGCTAATGAAGGGGAAAATGTAAACAGTGATCCGTCTATTTTGCTACTCTCAATATACAGTGCTTCAATTTTGGTAACCTTATTAGAAACTGGCACACATATGCTAATGAAGGGGAAAATGTAAACAGTGATCCGTCTATTTTGCTACTCTCAATATACAGTGCTTCAGGTTTTGTAACCTTATTAGAAACTGGCGCACATATGCTAATGAAGGGGAAAGGTAACAAAGATTCGCTTACTACTCAGGTTTATTGTTATTTTGTTCGCCAGGTTTTCTTCCCCATTCCGTTTGTATTCTACAACAAGGCGATTGTGTCTCGTTACAACACTCTTCCTGACCACATAGTGTTACACCGTGACACAGGGCACTGGGACAAGACGGTTTATGACCAAGCGTGTTTTAATAACAAAGACTACAAGGAAACCCGTCTGCATAGCAACACTTTTCTAGAGGAGCAGCCTAGCCCTCCAAAAGCTTTGATGGACGTGTTTACATCAAGTAGTGTTCAAGTGTTTCGTGCGGTGGACATTGACCTCAGAAAACAATACCATATGCAGCTTTGCGATCCTAAACTGTCAGACAACTACAGTGCATGTTTAGCAAAAAAAGGAGAAGGACTCGGCACCACAACTCACCTCGCACATTTGTTATTCGACATGGAAGCGGAAGAAAAACAAAAGAAAACGCGAAGTCCGACGTATTGACACAAAAACCATCTATTATACATACTGAATTGTCTTAGTTGTAAGTTATTAAACTTTTTTTGTGAGAATTTAATTCGTCGTGTTTCGTATACATATTAGGATAAAGACGATATATAGATATTTAATCCGTTAAATAAGTTATCTTTTCAAACTGAATACAACATGCATTTTCTCTTTGTATGTAAAAATAATATTTATACACTTTCACCATTTTTCTAAATTATTTAACGATTTCATCAATTTCTTTTTACAGTGATAATTTAACAAGAAAGAGAGGTTTTGAAAACCCCTTGGAGATGCGTAAATCCTCCACCGTCCAACATAATTCAAGTTATCATTAAAATCTCTAAAAACAATTGACTAAAATTGGTAAAGGCTAAACTGCATATCAAAACTGTTATTTTGTCCAACATTCAGTAAAGTTTCAACAAGTGTCCATAGCTATAATACCAGGTGTGGATCTAATTTTGTGGTAGTAGCAACAATATCCACATAAGTGAAAATGCAGAATGTGGTTTTAATATCTTGAAATAAATTATAAGGGGGTAAACAAAAAAGGTTGGGATATAGAAATCGGATGAGAGTTCAAAGGGGATTATGACAGTTTTTTATTACTAAAAATGGAACCTTAAAAAACAATGATAAAAACCAAATTAAGGGGTGCCCTATCAGTCGGATCTCTCCTCCAAATTGGAGATATTCATGAAGTTGAAGTTCAGGGCCCAGTTGTTTAAAAGCTGGTTAGCGCTCACCCAGGGTTAAATATTTAACCTGTAGTTTTGTTCTCAACCTTTAAGAGATGTATTTGATCTGTAAGTTGGGGATTTACAAGTGTTTTTCAAGAAAACCTGAGCAGTATATTAAAAGAATCGTAATCTTCTCCCTAGAGAAGAAATTGCTGCTTTAAGTTTTGCTTAACCCAGGGTTAACTTTAACCAACCTTTGAACAACGCAGCCCAGCGCACTTGGTAGTCAGGTATACTAAAGAATCAAATTAGAATCTATTTTGGATCTCATTATTTGACCACGGCTTGTCATGGTCTTATATACTTGCAAGACTTAGTGAACACCACCAATACGATACAAGACAATGAATAACTTTAACAACGGTCCACGAGTTAATTCGAGTTCCGAAGTGATGACGTCACAAAAAGTATATTTGTGAAAGCACTAATTTGGTTGTAGTATTCAGAAAGATCAAGATGAAAAATGCCTCCATGCCAAAATGTAGCATTTTGCCACTCATCAGTGATGAGATATAACCACAGATATGCTACCATGGCTCCATATAAATCCTAACGAAATTAGCTTGGTTCATAACTTTATGAACCAAGCAATTTTTAGAAGGATTTGTATGGAGTCATTGATGATGATGATAATAATAATAATAATAATAATAAAAATAATAATAATAATAATAATAATAATGGTTTATTTACAGTATTCCAACAAAAGAGAGACTCTTACAACTGTAAATGCTGTCTACACTATCAAAAATAGGCAGTCGAGAACTGCATGTGGCTACTGCTGTAATTACTTAGAATGTTGTAGTAAAACAAATCATACTCAAATGACATAATCATTGTTAAGCTGAAATCGCTTGACATTTCTAAA
>JAOBRB020339518.1:0-10736 GCA_027575285.2 Zoanthus pulchellus | reverse complement strand
GCATGTTCTTAAATTTTGGCCGATTTTCAGCCTGATGTTCTTATAAAAAAGGTTCTTATAAAAAAAAAAGAGTGTATCCACCACTATTCATGATTACCTCTACTTCAGTAATTGTTTAGTAAATGGACCTGTAAGTATTTATGTATGTTGAGGTAATTGAAATTATCCATAAGTTTATACGAGAGATTTCCTACATTTTAAATCTCCTTGAAGTTTGAATGCAACACAATGATCCCGTGAAGACTGATCGCAGTTGATGACCAACTTGATTAACCTTCCTTGTAATCCATCTATACTGTTAATCTGTTCATTTTTTTAAAAAAAAAACATATATTAATATTATTAAATTATTCTAGACTTCAAGAAGAAAAGATTGGGAATGCTGAGTATATACTTAGGTAACAGACGGGGTTTATATTTGTCGGCTGAGCCCGGAATCAAACTGGAAAATTTAATTTAGGGCAGAGATCTTACTCACTGCACTAACGCCCGCTCGCCAATTGTACTTTAGACTTTACCAAAAATCTTGTCATGTTAAGAAGTTTTTAAGTCATTTATGTATAAATAATAATGGGCGGACGTGGTTGGCGCAGTTGGTAAGACTTTCGTCTGCTGACCCAGCCAAAGGTCTTGAGTTCGATCCCAGCATTTTGCCGAGATTCAAAGATTTGTGTGATCTTCTTTTCCGCCTAAGCCAACTCAACTTTCCATCCATTCAGGGAAGGTAAATGAGTACCAGCGTCTGCTGGGAGCTAACCTACGATGGATTAGTGTCCCGTCCAGGGGGAGTCAAAGACTCTCATCCGCTTAACACTACAGAAACCGGAGACAAGCGTCGGCATCATGGGCCACTTGGCTCCATAAGGATTTAGCTTTTTTTAGTGTATAATGTAGCATCATGTTCTTTAAAATGCGATTGATATAGTCTGCGTAGCGGCTGTTTAGCGAACGAGCCGCAAGGGGATTGGCGTTCGCTAAACAGCCGCTACGCAGGCTGTGATTGGTATAGCATGCCCTGTTGTTTTTACATGTATTTTTTTAACTGAGAACAAGGCTCAAACAGGCCATCATTTATAAGAACAATTTTAAAGCAATCTCAGGCTGAGACTCTAAAATGCAAAACATATATCGGCGCGTCGTTTTTAATTTCCTTGATTGTTTTTGTTATGAGTTTTCTTCAATTTGAACTGCTCGAATTTCATGCTGAAACCACCAAAAAATTAAAAGAACAAAGAGCTTTGAAAAAATTTGCTTGTTCTTTTAAAAAGCGTGTTGTTTGAGAAGTGCAATTCAAAAATATTAGTATCGGGCAACTCTCGTAAATACGACGCATCGAATAAAAGAATTTTTTATAACTAAATTCATTCATAACGATACCTGAAAGCGGAAATAGTTGTTTGCATCTTGGATTAAAAGAAACAAACTTGTCGGTGGAAGGGAATCCCACGAGCCGTTGCATAACAGATATTTAGAGGATGCAGATTTGATCTTGCAATGTCCGAGGGAAGTCAATAAATTTGAGAAATACGTCCATTGGCCAACACCAAAAGTAAATAGGCCAGAGGAAGAGTTCTGATGTTTAAACAGCAGTGAACTTCCTAAAACAAAGAAAGTGCATTATATGAATATAAATCATATTGCTGTATCTATAGGCCTATCAATGCACATCGAATTGCTAACATGGATGAAGTCAAACATTTAAAAAAATTGTTAAAAACGTGATTTTTATAACGGATATTTGATAGATATGCTGAAATGGAGCTCTGGTAAAATGAAACGAAACTGGAAAGCAGAAACGTTGAGCCCAACCAACATTTTATTGTTCGTACTAAAAGGTGTTTTTTGCATATGAACTCCGTACTTAATGAATGACTCGGCTGTTTTGCCATGCCAATATATTTTGACTAGTGCTTACACTATACTCTGAGTAGCCATCTAGGAGTGCAAATAATACAATAACGTGTTTATCAAGAAAATATTTGGTCACTTCATATATATGGCGATGAGTTCTTAGTTCAAAAATTCTTCGTATCCGTGTACTAGCACATCATGATCTAAAAATTCTAACGCAACAATGCCAGTGGCGGATCCAGATATTCTAGAAGGGGGGTGAATAATACAAAGAATTTACCAGTGACTCAAGGAGAAGAAGGGTGGCAAGTACAAAGAATGTACCAAAAAATTGAAGAAAAGGGGGGTGAAAATTCACCCAATTCACCCCCCCCCCCTGTATCCGCACCTGAATGCGTCTTTGGAATCTTAATTTCTCAAATGAATTTGGCCGTATCTTAATATTTATTTATAAACCGATTTTAGCTTTGGTAAAAGTTGTAAGTTACTTGATTAATAAGCTGGTGCATGTTATATAGCATTTAAGTTCCTTAAAACGGCCGTAGATATACACAACGTCAGTTGTCCTTCTTCTGTGTTATAGAATATTGCTATAATACTTATTTTAAGTATGAGTAGAATAATTTGGGTATCCTGCTAATAAACTGAGTAACTGTTTTGTTATTTTTTTCAGCAGCATAGTTACGTCTGTTTAGAAATCTATTTACTAGTATGAGTATATGTATACACATTTGTAGTTATGACTTGTTTTTGGTGATAAAAAAAGAGGTGATATAGTCTTTTAAAAAAGCATAAAAAACCCCCCCAAAAATGTGGCATGTGGAGTATGCCACACCCGCCTGGGATCCTTACGAGAAGCAACACATCGCATCAATCGAGGCGGTACAACGCAGTGCCCCGAGGTTCGTCACTGGGGTCAGTGCGGACTACTGGAGATACATCAGCGTTACATTAATGAGAGAGACCCTAGGGTGGGAGACATTTGAGTGCAGGAGATATCTGGCTGCGGTAACCACCTTCTAAAGGCAATCAACAACTTCATCTACCCCGCCATTCCCAATTCAGTCCAGTCTCCAGATCCTCGCACACGCTCGAACCACCCTCACCAGTTCTGCTATTTCAGCCTCAAACACCGATGCATACAAGTACTCCTTCTTCCGTGGCACAATACCTTTATGGAACAGTCTGTCTAATATAGCTGTCACTGCTACCAGTCCTGAAGCATTCCAAGCATATGCCCTGCCTATCATAAGAACCATATGCCACCCTAACTAACTGCCCCACGGAAACTTATCTTATGTTATTATAAATTACATTATATATTTAATTTTGTATTACTAGTATCTTATATGAATTAATAGTTTTTTTTTGTATGTTATTCTACAAGTTTGAATGTAGATATGTAGCACGTCAGTTTGATAATTGTAATAATATAACTTTTTTAGCATCCTGTTTAGTTGTAAGACTACAATGATTAATGTATAAGTAAGGTTAATGTAGATCAAACACTCGATATGTAACACTTAGAATACATGCATTCAAATAATCCCCAAAAACATCAGTCAAAATTTATTTCAAAGTTTCTCTTGCCTGTCAATATACACTTAACTTATGTTTTTATTAGCCTATAAAGATTTTGATTAGCATTTAGTTGTCACATAAACAGTTGCACGAGATTTTAAAGCTTTTTAAAAATCTTCCCGTTAAAAAGCGGAATGAATAAACATTTTTAGAATTACTTTTCCTTTGATATTTCAGCTATTTATTAATCATCAGAAAAACTGATCAATTAAAAAATATATCTGAATATATTTTAATGTTTGACCTGCCTTTACCAATATCTGCACGCGCTTCGTATATATATATTTATCAAAAAGAATTTTGAAGTATTTTGTAAACATTCAGAAAAATAAAAGTTTTTCAAAAGTTTAGGTTTTTCTCATTTCTTTTTATTGTCGACTACTCGTTTTGATGCTTATGTCGTTCTTTAATTTATAATTTGACTGTTGTGCCGGGTAGAATTATTAACTTATGATTCTATGACTATATTTTGAATATATAATAGACTTATACAACTGAACTTCCTGTTTATTCTAGATTCAATATATTTTATTTTTATTTGTCAAGCAAGCTTTATTCTTTATACTAGCCAAATTTGCTCTTTTTAATAGATGTAATATATAAATTTGATATGAATGATTACTAAGTTGAGTTTTCACTATGTTTATTTATAAATCATTATATAGAAAAACATTTTTGTGAGCAAAGCATTTTTAAAAAATTTAAAAAGTTTAAATAGATATGAAATTAGTGTGAGACTACACGTTTTAATTATATAATATTCACTATTCTTCTATAATCAACCTACCAGTTTGGTTTCGTACAGCTTTGTCGTCCAAACACTTCCAAGATTTGTCTTGATAGAATAACGTTTCTCTTCCAGGTTTACAAACACATAAACATTTATGGCTGTAGATATCGTTCGTTGTGTATCCGTTGGCCTGAAATGCTCCGAACTTTTCACATTTCTTCCCATTTAAACACTGCGAGCTATATAATGTAAATTCATCTGGTGATGATCCAGGTTCTGGAAGCTTTGCTTTTCTTGTAATATTTATGCTGTGCGATGACAGAAATTCAATATTATAATAAGCAAGAAGAAACCAGTAGAAATAAACCCACTTCATGCTGTGGCTGATTCCTGATAACAACAGGAGTGATTATATGAAAAAGTGAAAAACTCGCAACTTTTTAAAACAAGGTGCAACAACGAGGAAGCTTGTTCACCCTCGATTGGATGTAAACTTTGTCTTAAGCTTATTGCGCAGCACTGGAATGAGAGATGGCTTTCTCATATCGAACTTAGATAGTTGTCTCAATAAATGTTAAACGATATTTATCAGAGTATCTGGTCACTTGAGACTTTTTCTCGCTTCTAAGCTTCCAAATTCTATTGCCTTGTGTTTGAAAGAATTATTTTAGAAAGATAATCCGCTTCAAAAATGAAATAACTTTCTTTTAGTTTTCCTGATAGTATATACTTTTTAATCATGTACGCCTGTTTTGATGGCTATTTCCAGAGTAATTATTGAATATTTTATATTGCCAAACAATATCAAACCACAAACACCATATCGGTAGAGTGACTATACGTATAATAATTGAAAACATATCGAGAGGAATTTGGATCATTTTTGTTTCTTAAAAGTTGAAAGAGAACATTTGTTTAACAAACTGTAGAACAGTCTAACGTTTGATTGTTTGTTGTAACTCTTCAGCTCTGCATTAATAATAATAGTAATACTAAATATATAAAGAATATAATTACTCTTATATATCACAAATTTTGAAAACAGTGCCAGCGGTATATTGCTTAATAAAAACTTGATGTCGTGACGTTCACGATTCAAAAAAATAATATATCAAAGGTTAAAAACACATATAAATTAGGATAAGAGATAAAAATTTTAGTTGTGAAACATTTACGAATCAGCAGGAAAAAATATTTCATATTGCAAGCCATGACGGCCTTATTTTGTTTAACCATGCAGTTGAGCTAGCTCAGTATGATAGCTTTTAACTGTCGGAGTATTAGGCTACAGAATTAATTCTTCATTATGTCAAGCAAGTCTCATCAAGCAGTGCATAATGGAAAATAATTTGTTGTAGTTTAACTTAATATTTTAAATCAAATTGTAATCAAAACAGTATAATATTAATTTTTTCCAGCTACTGTTAATTGAAAATGTATTGTGGCAGTCTATATCGTTAGCTAAAAGGGTGGTAAGAACAGAGAGCATAGAGTTGTGGGTACTGTACTGGAATGTAAGTATGATTTGCTGTTTAGGGTGGGGTCTAAGGCAGCAACTTCCCAATTTTTCGACCACGTACACTGCCAAAAGATAAAGTTCTTTTTTAAACAGCTGATTCGAAATTATACCAGTTTAAAAACATAGCTGGTTTAGTGGTTAGAACATAAATATGTTTTTTTTCAGTAAAAAAATAATAACTTTTTCACAGAGTCTGAACCGAGGAAACAATCGAACCACAACATCTCTCCGCAATAACCGTATAACGATAACGATAATGATAACGATAATACGAAAACGATAACGATAACGGTAACGGTAACGATAACGAAAACGATAACGATAGCGATAACGATAGCGATAGCGAAAACGATAGGGATAACGATAGCGATAACGATAACGATAGTGATAACGATAGCGATAACGATAACGATAACGATAACGATAACGATAACGATAACGATAACGATAACGACAACGATAACGATAACGATAACAATAACGATAACGATAACGATAAAGATAACGATAACAATAACGATAACGATAACGATAACGATAAAGATAACGATAACAATAACGATAACGATAACGATAACGATAACGATAACGATAGCGATAACGATAACATAACATAACAAAATCGAATGCTTATTTGAGATAAATTGTAATTGTCTCGTGATTAGTAATGACTAAAATATTGAAGTCTAAATAACATTCATGTCTCTTGGGGAGGAGTCCCACGGTTAGCCTGTGTTTCCGCCTACACTTTCTATATGTACGTTGACTTCCCGACGTCATATCATCAGTAGCGTATAATATATAATTTTGCTTAGAAACACGCGCTCTGCTGTTTTCAAAGATTCTCGAATATGCGCAATTAAACACAAGAAAGCTGTAAAACATGAAAAATGCTAAACATAAATATCAATCGATAGATAGAATAGATAGATAGATAGATAGATAGATAGTTTATTCAATGATCTTTGCAACCAAAGGGTTGAATTACGACTATTTTACAAATATGGTATAACAAAGTCCTAAGACTAACCATATCTATATAATGTTTTTATATTTATAAATATAAAAACATTATATAGATATGGTTTCATTATATATAAATGAAACGATTGTTAATCTATACCATATATTATACCTGATGAAAGCTAGTATGGTACATTAGTACATTAAAATCAACGTTGTATTAGCTTTTCTTTTTCATTTAAATTAAAAGAAGACTATTTACATAAATTTATATATTGATAATGATATATATCTGCCTCTAGAAATATTGGGTTATGAAAAAAGCGAGAGACAATTTTTAACAATAAAGCTGTTGCCGAAGCGGTTAGTCTTAAATTTGGGGACGCAAAAAAGACGTTGCCGTTTAAGAGATATATTCACATTATTTACCGGTGGTAAAAGATCATGTAGTTTCTGCCTTATTTCTGGCTTTCAAGATTAAACGTTTTCTCTCCAAACCTTGTCTACATTTTCTTCAAGCGTTTTGGTATTTGTGATAGTAACATAAGGTATATTATTTCTACGTACAAGTAAAACTAAGACGAGTGAAGAGAACCTTCGCGCGCTCTGTTGGCTCTTGAGAAGATGGATTAGATTTTATAAGTTATTACTTGCTTATCTAAACATCTATACTTTATATAGTTATACTGACTATATATATATTTTTTGCATAAAGACCCGGTTTATTTATAATGTATCCTGGGAAAATAGCTACTTGACATTTTTGAGAGTTTTATGTGTTGATTGACAACATCGTAAAAATATTTTTCCATGAGTAGCACACGAAATGATAACGGCTCTAACAATAAAAAAAAAAGAAAAAAAAAACTAGCTAGCCAAAATAAGTAAAATATGCTATTCACTCTAGTGATGCAATATTGCAGTGTAACTTTATCACTTTAGTACTAAAAACTTACGCCATTCGAAGGTTTCTTCTTGAGTACGATAGAGGTAAATCGAGAAGTCAAGACGAAGAATGTTGACACTTGTCAATGTACTCTTTGACGTCATACTGTTGTCATCTGTTTTGTTTTTCAAATATGTGCCATTGCACGTTTGTCTACTGAAATTTGAGCTTCCCAGTTTATTGATAGAATGCTACATAGTGAGACTGCATGTAGTAGTGTCCAGTTATAATTGTTTTTAATTAACAATTTTACGACATTGTGTATATTAGGATCTAACCATATGACCAAAGTACGAATGAATAGCAATTCATCAGATACAGGAAAGGCTGATACAAGTTTGTGGTGATTATACACATCCAATGTTTCCATTTATACTGCGCGGAAATACGGTTGTGGCTCTTCCTGTCATTCTATATATATAACAAAAAAAATATCGTGTTTTATGTTTGACAAATGTCTGAGCAGCAAGACATGAGAGGCAATACTGAAATGTTAATGAGAAACTCTTTTAAACGAAGGCTGCTACATGTTTGGTTGTTCTTACTGGTTTCGTTCCACTACTTTCAGCGGTATTCGGGAAAAGCAGAACAAAACAGAATGCTTAGGATTATTAGAGGTGTTAGGTTCGTGAGCGATGATTTTTTACTCCCTGAGTCAATGTGCCTAAATACAAACAGTGATCCGTGCCCAAATTATAGAGCAGTAAGAAATAAAAGCCACGGAATCAATGAGTGTTTATGTTACTGCTCAGAGACCCAGGCAACTTTCTATGAGCCAAAGCGACAGTGTGTAGGAAACCAACAAGTTCGGGCAGATAGCGGTAAGTCGAGATAGCTTTACTAAATAGCTTACAACAGATCTACGCTAAATGATATAATGCCTCGGGAGAAAGCTGTTATCATACCAACTGTTAAGTGACTACATTGCTTCATTATAACATTTATATAAATAGATTCTAGATTTAAGGATATTTAAGCATTTATAAAACACTTTATAGCAATTGTTTCTTTGACCTTTGGCTATTTTACCGGGGTCACAGAAATGGCCGGATATGTGTCAGATCACATCGCGTGTAATCAAATAATTTTTTTTTATAAGAACCTTCATATAAGAACATGAGGCTGAAAATCGTCAAGAACATGATAAAAACATGCTGAGGCTGAGGAAAAGTGAAGAACATTTATTTATGATGAAATAGTATATTAAATTTGCTTGGGCTTCTCAGTGAGTAAAGTTTCCAGATAACAATTTTACATCACGGGTTTTTCATTAACCGAATGGGTTACTCGGTTTAATAGATGTATTATTTATATTGTCTAAAATCAAAAAAAGATATTTCAAAACCATGCTTCAGAACATTCGAGGCTGATATATATACCGAAAATATTTAAGAACGTTCAGCCTCGGTACGTATGGATTGTAAATTTCAGTGTTTCTGTTAATTTTAGAGTTAAAATTCTAGAAAGATCACTACAAATTCAGGCTGTTTTGCAACAAATAAGGCAGCGGGCACTCAATTATGATAAACAAGCTTGCTTATCCTTACTCATCTACACTAGCTACATAAACCGTATCAAGAATTTCTAGATTTTCTGGTTTTGAATCATTTTTAAAAATACAACCAAAATTAAAATAAGCACGTGTCATATATGACAATTCATTACTTTAGTAAATGATTTCAAAGTATATTTTGGTTTTCGGAAGACTGAATCCAAAAATTTGAAAACTGTATTTGAGTATAAACTAATATGGCTGGCGTGGTCGTGACAGATCTCTTCCTGTCAGCCACTTACATCAAATGCATGAACTGTAACACGTGGTTGAAAATCATCAATTTAATTTTTACCCTGAAAATGATTCTTCTGAGCAAGAAAAAACTTGCATAGATTTTTTTATTGGGCTGTTCAGTTTCTTTTTCCTTAACTTCTTCCATCCTCATAAAGGACATTTTTCAGTTCTCTTTGGTTGGTGTTGATTGGGATATTTTCATTCCTCAAAAAACTCAATTTTTTTCTTTCGCTGTTTTTTTATATGCTTTTCGGGACTATATATAAAATGCTATTGTACTATAAAATTAATTGTTTTCGTAAGAGGACAATTCTTTTCTTTTTTTTTTCAAATTCTTGTTTTCCTAGGTTTAATATTGGTGGATGTCAGTCCTTCCTTGAATTATATTTTAAAATTATTTGATTTTTAAATTTTCCTGTTGGATTTCTTTAAAATTTCATTAAATGGTTTTCAACAATATCTGAATGTTTCAGATCCTGAAGATTCCTGAGAAATGTTGAAGACTTCAAAAGCACTTCAGTTGCTCTTACTATGAGTGGAAGAAAAAACATACTCGAGAGACTGCCGGCAATCTCTCTCACTTCCACTCTCCATCTCGCTCGATTCATTGCATCCTCCTCCTTCAAACCAACACTCCTACTCTCCTTCTCCTCCTGCGACCTCCATGTCTTCCTTGGTCGTCCTCACTTCCTCTTTCCCTTCACTTCAAACTCCACTGTCTTTCATAGAAAATTCTAAACAATTCTTTTTATTTTTAGGTAACTGTAAATATCACTTCAAGTACGAAAACATTAAAGAGGAACTCTTAACACTCTCGTTATATACTCCACTACACATCGAATCGCCACCTGGGAAAAAGTGCAAAATTAATCTTCTTCACCTAACAGGCAATAAGTATTTGAATTGCAATGGGCATTGGGAGAGTATTCCGATGACAGAGGTGAACACAAAATTTGACACCGACCCGAAGCCGTCTAACAATCCATATCTCAAGGTAAAACTAATCTGATAAATTCTTCTTCTCTCTTGTTTTTGTTCCCATCTATTGATTGATTGGTTGATTAATTTATTAATTTGTTCATTTATTCTATTATTTATTTACTCATTAATTTATTAATTAGTTAATTAATGAATTAGTTAATCTATTAATTTATCCTGGGTTCAGTGGGATTCTATAGAAAAATTCACAGCCTGACGAGTGAATTCCACATTAAATTTCACGCGAAAAACCGATATCGCACGAATTCGTCAGGTAGTGAATTTTTCTTGAATCGCATAGCTAAAGCCCCGCGCAAACGGTTTCAACATTTGTTTCAACATCCATTCGATTTTATCGAACAGCAATGTTGAAACCGTT
>JAOBRB020339407.1:0-10736 GCA_027575285.2 Zoanthus pulchellus | reverse complement strand
ATTATATGTTGACAAATGTAATTGGAATGCGTTCGGTGTGTAGATGATTATATCACCGATGACATTGACTTTGTTGTCTAAAATTAACTCTCCATCTCATGCAGTAGCTGATTTAATAAACTGAATAAGCATGCAATGTCTTCTACCGCAACAATGGTTGTCAGTTTTGCCGGAAAGTAGACAAAATATGCATGTTTCGGCCATTTTAACGATACAACTACAACAACAACAATAATAATAATAATAGTAGTTTATTCCACCTTGAATTTATTATTATATTAGTTTTTAACAATCAGAAAATTTGGAAGGTGGTCTGTTAAGTCATAAATTATGTTCCCACTAATAGTGAAGTATTCGTTAATAGAGTCCATAAAAATATTGTCAATCTAAAAAATGTATTTTAACAAAAACAAATGAAAGGTCAAGTTTACGAAATGCATACTTTAAAAAGTTGACGTATAAGACTTCTTCGTTATGTAGTTCGAATAGATTTCATGTTTCTTTAAACTATGGTTATCGATACTATTGTATTGTCTTGTATGTATATTGACTTCAAAAAACATGCTTGAGTGAAATGATTTCAAAATTTTTAATAAGTGCTTGTAGCTTCGATTCTTTAAAATGGCCGTGTTATTAACCGTTAGAAACTGACAATATGTATCATAAGCTCAATTTTTTAACTGAACTGAACTTAAGTTGGAGTTAAACATTGGCATAAACCACTGAACCAAACTTTAAAAGATTCTAACATTAGATTATTTGTTGAATAGTTTTCAATTACTAGAGTTTTTGAGCTGTGTGTCGTCAGCACTGAGAAACACTGACATCTGCGACAACGTTCATTACCAATTGCTATTCTTTATCATTTATATTTTATGTGACCTAATTTCATTTTAAGTAAGATTGTGATTTGTAAACGGCTCTTAATAGATTCGATTGGGAACAAACAACGGGTATTTCTCGCAATTAAGTGAGAGAAGGGTAGTACTGACAAAAATCAGAAAAACTTACAATGTTTTTGATAAATCATCGCGGTAGATAAAATTAGTAGTTAGCTTTTCGAAGTAATAAGTTCTTACTAAAACATTTAGTGATAAAAACAAGCGATAAAAAATATGAACGACGTTTCGACCGCTCCACGGTCATTCTCAAGTTCAAGTTCACGAAGTAAAAATTCCGCATATATTGCTTTTCGACTCTGTTATTATGTCCCGACATCAACAGAAAACCACTTACATTAGTTAACGGCCGAAACTCAAAACCATTCAATCTAGATTGTCAATTACTTTATAATTTTGCAGCATTTTTCACCAAAATGTAGCTCCATTGGAGCGTTCTAAGTTCTGGTTTACCGAAGGAAGGTATAGAATTGTTCTCTTACCTGCTAGATCGCTGTGAAATGTTTTCCAAAATGCTGGACAAAGTGGCATAAGTTGGAAGCCCTTCGACATATGTCAATGTTATGAAAACAATGACTTGAAAGTTTCAGGTAATGCACAAGTGAACACGGATTAAATTATATAATTATACTTATAGCTAAAATTTTCACAAGTACTGTTTTATGAACAGTGTCTGTAAATTTAACAGAACAAAGAAAATGGATTTAGAAATTCACTAATTTGACAAATACCGGTTAAAGTTATTTTTACATTTTAACTTTTTAATGTAACAGAACAAAAATTTATTATAGTCATTCAGCACCACAGCATTTTTGTTACTGGGCTACCTGTGACAAACCCGAGCTAGATATAGAAATTTTAAAAATCATCGCACAAAACTTTACCCGGGATTCCAGAGGCAATACTCAATATCGAACACCGCCACGTCGCCTGTTTTTCTAAGACTCCATCATTCATACCTGTTATCGATATTAATATCTATATTTTCATTTTCAAAAATATCTCCGACGAAGGGCTCAAGTCCTTAACGTCAATTTAAAGTTTTTGTTTTTCACTCCCGTTTAAAATTTGTCCTTTTTTAAAACTGTAATTACATTTCAGCTTATAAATAAAATGTCGTTATTACCGTGCCGGCGCGAAATCAGCACGATCTAGATCTGGGCTTGGGGGTATGTATATATGTATGTGTGTATCGTGCAGAGTTTTTGCTTGCACAGGCAGCCCTTGAATTTTCTTAAACTCTTCCTCAGTCTTCCGCGGTCACTGCGCTCTACAGACCAACGGCAAAAGTCGAGCAGACACTGTGGAAGAGTCTACCCAGACACTCTGCTGCTCATACTCAAAGCCGGCACTGTAAAGCCTTCCCAAGGCTCTAGATCTAGTTGTATTTGCTCTGCTACATGCTTCTTAAGGAAAAATGCACGCCTCATTTACTTCCTAAAGAAATTCTGGGTTTTTAATTTGCATGGCCTTAGACCTTAGGTTTTCTAACTAATTTTATGTGTACATGTATAAATAGATATTAAATTAAATCTTCTAGCTAGCCCAAGGCCTTCCGCTTGGGGACGCAACCTTTACAACTATAAGGTTGACGGAGATCTTCAAGGAAATGATACGTTTTACATGGTCTTATACAGCTTTTATTGCTTTACTATCCTGGGCCAAGTTCCTCGCAACTGCAATTAACTTTAATTATTCAATTTTCAACATCGAATATTGCGTTTTTAGCGTTCTGATGGCTCACTCAATCCCGGTTATCATATACCGAATGACCATACATGGACTTAAACAAAAATTCTCGTTTATTAATTTCTTTTAAAATTTGTTGTTGTTTCCAAGTATCGAAGGGTTCGGAAAAGTCATGAAATTAAATAAAACAATTATTCCCTTCCCGCTTGTTGGATATGAGATGATTATAGCCAACTCGGCGCTAACCACCTCGTTGGCTATTTACCAACTCATATCCAACGCGCGCTCTTGGAATAATTGTTAATTAATCCGCGATTATTAAACAAAGTTTTGTATAGTAAAGCTTTGTGATGCTTTGAAAGTGCTGCCAATAAAAGAAACACTCCAACTTAACAATTCTTTAAAATGTTTTGTAAACAATTTGTTAAAAATTTGAGCACAAACGCCTGAAAATACCAAGTCAAATGGGAAAGAGATTGTGAAATAAAAAAAAATAAATGATCTTAAATAGAAAATTATCTATCTAAAAGTGTCTGAATGTACAAATAGCATAAAACTATAAAACTTTCTTAGCTACTGTAAACTAACAGCGAGATACTATATTTATACGTCTTGAAAATATGGAAAAATACCAAAAATTAATAGTTGCTTTTAAAACCAAATAAAAAACTACGCCTCTATCAAAAAAGAATTCCTTTCAGCTAAGAAATTTCAAAACAAATGGAATCTTTTATTCCCTTCTTGATTAACAAACGTACAGGCTACCTACAATAAATGGATAACTGGAAACCTACTTTTTACTTTGAAAAACAAAAATGCCGTACCTCAAAGTACGTGGTACGTGACTTTTAAAATTTAGCAAATATTTTCTTTTTGCCTTATTTACCTAACTTTACCTTATCTTTTTATATTAAATGTGTGTTTTCTTTTGTTTATATCTTATTTTTTAATTTGTAAAAATGTAAAACTTATTGATATTAAAAAAAACGTAAAAAGTCTAGCACAAGGTATGGTATAGAAGGTAAGAAACAGGATCGCGATCGAAACATGGATGAATCTAAAAACATGGATTTAAAAACTTAGGGCTGCATTATTATGTATACTAAAGGAAGGGGGGAAGGGCAGAGGAATTTTTTTAGACAATGCCAAATTTTCAGACCTCCCAAGTCACAACATAATTTTTACGGATCCTCCCGCTTGATCAAAAGGAAAAAAAACATGCCCCTCCCCCCCAAAAAAAACAAAAAACAGATGCACATACACATGCAGACTTTCATTGTTCCTTTTAATAAACATAATAGGCAGAGTATGCCCTATAACGCAAATTTCATGGGGCTTCTTACATCTTTACTCACACTGCTTTTGCCAAAACATTTTGTTGTGTTCCGTATAATTTAAAACGCTTCTATGCCCAAGGCAACATTTTGAATTCTCTCATTACCAATAATACTCGATGTAGTGTTAAAAATATTAACTTTCAACACATGCTTATTTGTGCCAGCCAGTCTGATGGCAAGTGCATAGAATTCGGAATAGATTGCCTTCTCGATTGTGTGCAAGTACTAGAAACAGGAACATGTCGTCAAATTCCTCTTTATCGTCTGTTTCCACAAGAGCATTACTTCATTATTCTGCCCTCATCACTCTCCTGGTCAGTGTCGTAATCTTCATAATCACTTTCTTCACTTCATGATCCGCATAATCTTGTCGTGTAGAGTTTATTCAATTTTTCATAGGAAGGAGCTAGTCCATTCCAATCATATAGTTATCAGACTGTTTTGCTTGTCGAGCCCATTTGTCATTTTTTCGTTGGTTTTGGCGAATGTCATTAGATTGTTGCAGAGTCAAAAGATGATGAAGATGATGATTGACATTTATACACAAACATAATTGGCCTTTAAGCAGGTTATTCATATATATTGTTGGTGTTATATATAAAGAACAAAGGTTTTCCTGTTTTAGTTTTGTTATGAGCACTAACTTTTTATGTATTATAATATACTAGTATAGTGTATTTGTAACATAACTATCCAGGTAATATAAACACCTACTGTCGATAAATTCGAATTACCCGGAAAATGTCCGACGGGACCCACATTGAATTATTAGATACCTCAGGTAGGTGTTATCTCTGACCTAAACAAAAACTCAGGTTAGATCCCAGCTTAAATCTGAGATTCCAAGTAGGGATATGTGGCTTTCCCAACTGGATCAAAAATTTTACTTTCACCTAGGTTGCTTGTTATTAAATTACAGTATTTGAAATGAATGCAGAAACAATTATTTGAGTCCTTTCAGGGTTGCAAAAAGGTTAATGACATAACGGTACGGCATGAACTGAAAAGCCTGCACAAATTTGTCTTAAATATAAAAAAAACCTGCACAAAAATATGCAGTCACCCCATCCCCCTCCTCTGTGTTATTGGAAAAAAAAACTTCACATTCCCCCTTTTCCAACTCCTAAAGTTTGAGATCTCAGCTCAAAATCCTCTGCCTATCTGTAGTAGACATAATGAATGCAGCTTAGGTAATCATGTTTCATGGGTTTATAGCAATAATCCCAGTAATCGAGTTTTGAGAAACAAAACCCAGTTAATATTTTGTTAGAGAAAAGTTTCGGTGATTTATGCATCCTGTTCTAGACTTTTAGAGTAAAACCCATGCAGATTAGGAAATCATGGAAAACTAGAAAAACACTCATAGAGCAGATAGAGCGCAGATCACCGCCCGGATCACCGCCATGAAAGCATATTGACTATTGTGATCTTCATGCACTAAAGACACGTACTATAGAATTTTTTTGCAAACTAACTTACAAATAAATAAATAAATAAAAAAAATATACAAACAAACCCGGACAAAAACACAACCTCCTTGACGGAGGTAATAATTGGAACAAATGCTTCTCTACATTCAGCAGAGGCCACGTACACCAGAGCCAATATCTCCTCTCCAACCATTCATTATCCAATCAACGCTCACCACGCAAAAGCTGCGCCAACACTTATCAACAACTTTGGACTGCGGTATCCTCTAGAAGCTTAAAAGTTATCAGTGTAATTTCAGTTGTGTATTGTGTAGTTGGTTTTGCTGATTAAAATGTCCCGAGTTTTACTTCTTAGAATTTTGCAATCGCTGCGTTTTGTTTTCATAGGTTTTTTAGTTGATCTCACAGGTATGTGTTGAACTCTGTATACAGACTGGTTCTTTCTGTCGCCATTTATGTTGATAGAACTAATCACAATTTGCTATTTTTGTCAGGTGTATTTGGAACAATTTCGTCAAGTCAAGTGGAGCAACATTTACTGCAAGGAAAACAGCTCCTGGCAGCTGGACAATTAAATGATGCGTTGATACATTATCATGCTGCTGTTGGTAAGTATCGTAATTTTTTAGAAAAAGTTTGGCTCATTACTCTCGTGTATGATTTTATGTCTTGAGGTTTGAGATTGTTTCGATTTGTCACCAATTTTGTTATATAGTTGTCAATTTTAGCCTGATACACCAAACACAGCTGCATTAAACTAGACTAAATGCATTGAAATCGAAATTATCTCAATTATTTGTTAATTGTTGAAATAAAAATGTAAGAGCGAAATTTATAGAAAGTACAACGTGGTGAACTGTGAAACTTATTCTACTGTACATCTACAGTACACCTCTGATCACTTACATATACGGGACAGACCTAATGTTTATATTATTCTTGTTAGTAATAATTTACACTTGAGTGGAATATTTATTCGAAATATTATATCAACTTTATTAAAGTAAAGAGGACATTCAAAGTTATAACATTTTCTGTTAATTCCAAAGAAAGGTTGCAACAAGCGTAACAGATGAACACGATATTAGACCACTGTAAAATACTGCAATAATGCATACAGTGTACATGTAAATCAATCAATCCAAAACTCACAGTTGGAACCATTTTAGTCACTATGGCTACTTGGATTTTGGAGCTGGTGACTAACCTGAATTGGAAGTTGCCAGTCCTGCGACTAAAATCAACGCAACAAAATTTCGGACAGAAAAAGATGCTCAGATATAATGCACCTTGACACCTGTGAGATTGAATTAGAACCTGAATGTGTTTTTTAAGTCTTGTAAAGTGTCATTGTTTCCATTTATACAGAACAGTTTTACAAGTTAAATAGGAATCCAAACAAAAATTATCACCATGATTGCCGCCTAAATCGATGGCACGCTTATTAACCCTTTCACTCCTAAAGCGCCCTAAAGCTAAGTATATAACTAGTACAAATTCAATCTTTGTTAAACAAGAAAACTATGTTTCAAATTTGGTTTTAAAACAAACTCTAGTAGTTTCTTTAAGTTTTGAAAGTCAGTAAATAAATGTAAGAATAAACTGTCATTTCTGCAGAAAGTTATTAGTTGAAGTGCAAAAATTGAAAAAAATACCGTTTTGCCTTGGATATTTTGATGAAATTTTCATTGCCAGCAAACGAAACAGCTTTCAGTATGAAATTACACCTAGTACTGAGATATAGTGAACTTGTTTAGCATTTTCTTAGTTCATGGATCAAGCTACAGCTGCTTCTTTGTGCCACTCTTACATCAATGTGTTTCCTGCCATTAACACAACCCAAATGCATTTTGGGAAGCCCAAAAATTTTGGTGAGGACAGACAGTGTTTAAGTTAAAAATGTAGAGTGTAGAGCCTTCACAGAGTTCTGCCAAAATTTTATGCTTGAAGTGTTATTCAGTTGTCAAAACTTCCAAAAAATGCACTGGCAGCTCAGATAAAATAAAAGTCTAAGATCAAACTTTTTAATCTGAAGAAAATCACATCACAAGCAAGAGCAAGCCGGTACGTTGTGTTGCTTAGTTTGTTTTGAAACTTCATCCCAGAATAGCCGGAAGGCAAAGAATTTGGACAAGTACTGTAACATTCCAAGAAGATGAAATAATTTAACAAAAACTTAGTTATAAAGCAGTAGGGACCTTAAGCAACGAGGGCGGCAGATATTGAGTAACTAATTTGCATATTTTGGCTTTCACTGGCGACCAAAAAAAAGAATCCACTAAGGAAATAAGTTAACTTTGAAGGTTGCAATCCAATTTTGATCTGGGTTTATCCCCACTCTGGCAGCAATCTCTCCAACTCCCACTCTCCATCTCACTTGATTCATTGCATCCTCCTTCTTCAAGCTGACACTCTTGCTCTCGTTCCCCACTTGCATTTTCCATGTCTTCCTACACCACAAGGACCAACCATGCTGGTAATGCAGCCAGACAATGTTATATAGATGGTAATTGTAGGGGTTCCTAGAGCATTATTTTTTCTCTATCAGTAAGTTGAACACTGTAAATTTTAGATTTGCATATATGGTTGTATGTGTAGATTAATTTAATAGAACAGTGTACGCACTGCATCTGCTGTTCCTTTCCCAGGCATAAAACCAAATTGCATCTCGTTCACTTTTACTACACACTGCAACTGTTTTCTAGCACCTTTTCTACAATTTCCATTACATGCTCTAGCAACTTCACTCCCCTCCCCTTCCTGCCTCACAATTTATTGCATCCCCTTTCCCCTTAGAAATACATACTGTACCATAACACTCAATGCCCAAGCAACCAGCATTCAATTTCCACCCAACACACATTGACACAGCTCCACTACCCACCAATCCCAATCTTCCCACTTACTGCTATCATTTCAACACTTACAAGTACTTCCAAGGGTCCAGCAGCCTTTCCCATTTTCTTCTCTCTTATCGCCTTCACGACTTAGAATATCTCGACTAACCCTCTCAACTGTCCTTCCACCGATTCTGCTTTCAGGTTCTGAACCCATTCATTCTCATCATTGATAATTCTTTCCATGTGCTCTTTCCAGACTTTCCCTCTGTCTTTCTCTCTGAAATTCAGCCTACCATCACTACCTTTCATACTGTACATCTTCCTCCCACAACATCTTTCCCATCTTTTTTCATTGACTTCACAAGCCTAAACACCTTGTTTGGATGCTTACTCAGCTCCCTCAGCTCTCACTCCGCTGCGCTGCCTCCTTCATTGCTTTCGATACTACCTTTTTTGCCCAATTCTTCATTTTCTTATGTATGGTCTTGTTTGCCTCAGTCCCACTTACACATCTCCTTATGTGCATCCTTTTTCCTTGCTATCGCTTCTTTCACATTCTTGCTCCACCACCATGTATTCACCTGGAATGACCTTCACATCTCTCAGTACTTTCTGTATCCCTTTCCAAGCAGTGCAAAGTAAATCTCTGTCCTATTTTTCTATGCAGTGTACGTCACGTTCCCCTTCTCCCTATTTCTTAACCATGTCTTTGCCACACACAACTCCTTTTCATCACAAAATTTTAACAACATCTTTCCTTCCAAATTTCTCTCTGCAGTTCCATTTCCTCTACTATATGTACACCCTCATAACCCTCAATCCATTCACCAACATGTCCGTGAAAATCACCTATACCACACTGTGAAGGTCCCACTTACTCCTCAAATCATCATTACAATGCTTTTTCTTTGCTCTCGTTCTGCAACTTTGCGTACCATAAGCACATAATTTATGATTCTCACCACTTCTTAAAGTACCATGACTAATGCCATCACTCTTACTTTTTCTTTGCACTTCCACAACCTTTTACACAGCTCATCCTTCACCAAAACTCCCATACCATTACTATTTCCTGACCACCACAATTTATATCTCCTACATCCCAAGTATCTAATCTCACTCCAAGCCTTTCATCAGGCTTCCCATCATTATGCAAGTAGTGGTTGCATGGCCCAGGGTGAGGGGTTGCAAATTTCTGTTTGTGGTAAGCAAGTGCAGCCCACCCCAGCCTTTGGGCTGGCTAGTGCCCATGTTTTCGTATCGTCATCATGAGGGTTTTATTGGAGTATGGTGTTTATAGCTTCATGCCCTTGCTGACACCAACCACAGTTATCCGCTTGTGGACCTAGCCTTTGCCTTACCAAAGACAAAACCTGCAAGGCATCAGGTGGAACTATTTACCCATAGATGGGACCCTAGCAGGTGATACCACTCTGGGTAAGAGTGGACCTGGGGGCAATGGTAATTAAGGGGTAACTCCACATTCCCTACAATGCCAAATCTCCCAATCTGAAGCCTTACCACTGGTTGCAGTTTAAAGCCATACCCTGGACTAAGACAGTGTACATGTACAGTTATTATATATTTGTATCACCTTGAGACTATTGCAAATTCTCAATTTTTATTTAATTAAGGATCTTTTTTTAGCAAACACTATTTTACTGTAAGATGCAAGTTGGCAAGATATAAAGACAGTGCATTATACACCAAGTTATAAAAGATAATGTTATGTCACTTAGTAGAGGGCTGCTAGTATTTGTTAAGCCACCCTAAAATTTCCACTCCTGTTATTTGAGCAATTTCAATAAAATTCTGCTCATCATTACTAAATAAATGATTTGTTAATGGTTTGAATGTTTTTTAAATGTGTCAAAGTCAAAAGAAAGTAATTTCAAAATTTTTGAGGCACTTGAAAAATGCCTAATACAGTACTGTAAGTCTCAGAAGGTCAAAGGCTCCTGAAAACTTCTTTAAGAAACAATTTTTCAAAGGGAAGTAGGCTTGGAGAGCATGTAACCAATCTTCTGCTTCCCTTGTGGATTCCAGCCAAGAGCTTCTCTGGTTATGTTAGAAGCAGACTTGTGGAGCGTGTTCACGACCAATTTTTCCCATTTTTCTTCTTGATCTCAGTCTTGATTGGCACCTACTGTATCTGGTCCACAGTTGTTCATTTGAGGTGACAGTTTAGAGCTATTTGTTTAATATAATGTATGAATTTATGTGGAATCAACAAGGTGCTTGGAAAAATCTGAGCACTAGATGAAAAACAAATCCATGACTTGTTACTGTATGAGTTCTAGTTAGAGGCTATACCTTTGAGCCATACGAACTCAAGCTCTCCATATAAATTAATTATTTTATGTGTAATAATTACTGAATAATTTACTTAATTATAATAAATCAACAAGTACAGTTTTTGTTACGCTGTTGTATCAGAGCTCCCCTTGATAACAGGTTGTGTTTACATCATCATCATCAATCCAATTTTGATCTGGTTTTATCCCCGTAAACGAGGGTGGCCGGATTTACCCCACTCTGCCA
>JAOBRB020339296.1:0-10737 GCA_027575285.2 Zoanthus pulchellus | reverse complement strand
CCGTACATCTGTACTCTGATAAAGTACGCTGCTTCAGCCAATCAGGGCGCGCGAAATATAAAATGTTAATTATAAAATAATATAATCTTAATTTAACGTCAATTGCGAAGGAAGCGGTTGCCCATTCATCCTAGCTAGAGGCTAGTGTTTAATCACTCGGCTGCTCAGATCTACATGTAGTTGAGTTTTGGTTGTGTCCGTATGTTAACATTATACCTAGAAATGTTTATATAAAAGGAAATCCATATCAAATATCGTTTCTCACTGCAAAATTCTTTATTTCCAGACACGGAAAAAACAACTTTCTCTAAAGATCGAACAACTTGAGGGTCAGATCTCCCAGCTTCAAAAAGACTCAATGGGCTCACTCCATAAGCGCATGGACGAGGTAAAAAACTAACTGATGTTGCTCTGCTCAGCTCCAGTCTTTGTTTTCATCATTGCCACTGACAGCTGATTCAATTGATTATTAATAGGAGCACAAATTATTCTTAATGTTTTATTAAACGGACATGGTTGGCGCAGTTGGTAAGATTTCTGCTTTGCCGACAAAAGATCCCCATTTCGATACCAGCAGTTTGCCGAGATTCAAACATTTGTGTGGCCTTCTTTTCCTCCTAAGCCAAGTCAGCTTTCCATCCACCCGGGGTAGACAAACGAATGCCATTGTCTGCTGGGAGCTAACCTGCGGTGGATTAATGCTCCATGCAGTGGGAGTTAAAGACTCTTATTTGCTTAACACTATGGAAGCCAGAGATAAACGCCGGCCCCATGGGCCGCTAGCCTCGTAAAAGGATTTAGCTTTTTGCATTGCACTGCGTAGTATTTTTATTCAATGTGGTTGTGATATCAACATTATCTTGGCTCAATTGCAGACGCTCATCTTCATTTACCTACCTTGGAAGGATGGAAAGTTGGCTTAGGCGGAAAAGGCCACATGAATATTCGAATCTCAGCAAAGTGCAGGGATCGAACTGGTAACCTTTTGGTTGGAAAGTAAACACATTACCAACAGCGCCAACCACGTCCGTTTAATTAAGAATAACAAGAAATTATTTTTTGTGCTCATGTTAGTAACCGATTGAATCACCTGGAATGTACTGAGCTCAAAACCAATTTACAATTATGTTCGTCGCAAAAAACGAACTCTGATAGTTCTTACGGCTGCTTAAATGCTGTACTACCAACTTTTACAATCTTTCTTTTGCATTTGAGCCGAAACCATTTTTAAGTTCACTTATGGTATAGATATTCTATAAAGGATTTTAGTCATTTAATCGATCCACTTTTATTTTGGATTTATGCCGTAAACTGTGGTGAACAAATTTAACCCATGCACTTTGGTAGCAACCTCTCTCCATCTCGTTGGATTCATGGTAACCGTTTTCTCCAAGCTAACACTCTTACTCAACTTAATCAATGGATCACTCTTGTTCTCTCTTTATCAGTTAGATCAATTATCGAATAAGGTAATAAAACTGGAGGAGAGAGATGTGTTTTCACACGACTATCCTTGCACTGCTTCTAGCTTCGTCTCTATAGTCCCATATTCTTTAATCAATCTAAACTAGGGAATTCTCGCAGCATTAATTGCGTTCGACGAAGGAGAACGCATACTACTCTGGTACTGTTCATCCCGTCACCTGAATTTTGTGAGGAAGTCCAGCGAGTAGCCAGCCGCTTTTGGGAAATCTTCGACTGGCTGGCAAATGCCTTGTTATGGTGCATAGCCGCGAGGGATATGGAAACTAGAGGAATACTATTTTGACTGACAAAGTATTACATTGTGACAGAAAATTTGCTATAGAATCAGATTTTAAAATTTGCTGTGGTTAACTGCAATCGAACGCACTTTATTAATCTTTGATTACTACTAGTTTCATTCATTAACGAAGCAACTTCTCTTTTGCTTTTGTTTTAGATTGGCCTTTCCGTAGCAAATCCACGTAACTTGTTGCTAAAGGCGGGTGAACTTTTAAATCAACACAAAAAACTGAAAGACAGAGTTCGCCGTATGGAAAAGGAAGTGAAGCATCTAGAAAAGTTTCATAATAGAAAGGAAACCGATTCCCCAAGTATTCTCAATACATGTCAGGACATCAGCAATTTGTCTGTGTCTGAAGATACCGCAGTAAAAAGTTTGGTAAGCCTATGTCAAACACTTTGACACGCAAATCTTTGATTAAAATGTATTGCGTTTTCTTAAAACTCCTTTGCGAGTTTATCAAGGTAAAGAAGATATCGGTTTAATCTTTAAATGGAATTGTTAGTTAAATACGTTGAACATTGATTTATTTGAATATATATATATTGATTTATTTATACATAGCTTTTTTTAAGCATTAGAGCACAACTTTCTATGACATTGTCGGCGAAATAAAGCACGCGTGATGTTGGTAAAAACACGAGAACGTTGTAAAATCACAACCCGCAGGCGAGTGATTTTACAACGTTTCGAGTCTCTCTCCCACGTCACGCGTGCTCTATTTCGCCCAAACGTCATAGAAAGTTGTGCTCTAATGCTTTTATGATACAGCAAAACAAGCGGCAAAACAAGCGGCAAAACAAGCGGCAAAACTAGCGGCAAAACAAGCGGCAAAACAAGCGGCAAAACAAGCAAGCGAAAACCATGACTTAATCGGTGTAATAAAGCATAGATTTGAACCAATAAGAGCGCGCGTTATATCGTAGCTATATTATAAATTAAGATATTTTCTAAAGAGCTAAAACATGGTATGAGCAGTGGTTTCTTTGATAAACAATTATTGCATTGCAAGGATAACATTGAACTTATTGAACTTTTTTTAAATCGGTGTAGGTATGGTGATAAGGAAAGACATGTTAAAAATTTTCTCTTGTATGTTAGTTGACGGTTGCTATGTATATTTATCTTGTTGTATTTCCATTTATAGGAAACCTCTGATAATTCAAATAAGGAAATTATCCAGGATATTTTTGAGAATTGGTCCAAGAGGAAAAAACTTCTCAACGAAATTAACAAAATGGAACAAGAAGTTGAAAAACTGGGAGCTGTGACGCCAGGAAACACAGATCAGCAGTGTAAAGGTGTGGTGTCTAAATCAATGGATTTTACTGCTTGTCAGTCAAATTCTGCCGGGTTTCCTGTAAAAGCATCTATTATGGACACACCAGTAACCTACAAGCCATCTAGTTCCCCTCCATCTTCCCCAATGTCAAACATTGTCAATAGAAACACAAGAAAGGTGGAGACACCGAGTTCACGAGGCTCTGTTAAATGCACATCATCACCTCAGTCCTTGATTACAGCCTCTTCTCCAGGAGTACCTCCGTTTTTAAATGGTGTGTTGGACAGTGAGTGCACCTCTATGGCCAAACTTGCTAACAGCGGATTGTCAATGATTACACCAATAAGTCCAGAACAAGGAGAAAGTAGTGCTAATTCTAATGGATCTTTTGCTAAGACGAGTCCTCAAAACTCTAAAAGTGCTCCTTTAATAAGCAGCGGCGACGTATCAAATTTGAACATTCCAAGCATTCATTTTCTTAACAAGCCTTCAGTGCAGCGTGTCTCCCAGGCGTCATTGCAGCTACAGTCGGCGCAAAAAGGACTTGTGCCAACAGCAGAAGACCATAGCTGTGGAATCCAATTGTTGTGTGATTTACTCTACCAAGATGGAGCAATACCTGGTCAGTTGAAACCGACGGCCCCAGTGCCACCAACTACAGTTATGACGCCTACGTCTTTAGCAACGCCCACAACCAGTGAAACGACCGAGAAACGTCAACAAGTAAGTACTCACCCATCCCTTCCTGGAAAAATTCCATCTCCGCGAAGAAACAAAACGTCTGGTAGACCAATAACCCCAAAAAGTAATAACAACAAAGAAACTGGAAGAAAGAGAAACTCGCCGTTCAGTATTGAAAGCATTGTAAACTCGAGCACTAACTGTGATCAGCCGACTAAGGTTTCACGATTAAGTCCGTCACCCTCAACCTATGACATTGAAGGAAGTAAAAGTACAACCTCGTTATCATTTAGCATCGCCCATTTAACCAAAAGTGCAAATTCAGGGTCATTTTATAAATCAGATATTGCTCAAAGTCAGCCTAGGTCTGCTCATAATAAAGGCGTGTATCCTCCTAGCTATGGGAACGTCTTAACTACCCAAGTATCAGCTACAAGTCCAGCAGGTTTTTCTGGTAACAGTCCACTTGGTAGTCTTAGTAATTATGTTATCAGTGCTAGCGCATCTATAGGAACCAATACAGTACCAACGGATGTTTTGTCTCAGACTGTTCCATCCCTTGCTGCATCTAAGCTAGACTGCACTCAAAGAGTCAACCCGCCCGCTCCAATTAAGGAGTTTCCCAAAGATCTTTCTATTGGAACTTCTTATACACCGTCCAGTTCAGATAGTTTTCTTGCTAAACTTCTTCCGCTAGTTACGTATGAAAGTTTACACGGGGATGCTGTTAAAACAACTGCATCACAAAGTCAAAAGAGTTGTGTTACTTACAAAGGCTCGTCGTCACAAGTTCTACCTAGTTTGGAACGACTTTCTACCAATCGTTCACAAACAACGTTAGCCATGTCTACGCAGACGGTTACAGTGACTGCTGAGCAAACCGAATCGTCTTCGACCAATCAGACATTTCCGTTATCTATTGTTAATTGCCAGCCGCCTGTCACACTGCATACCAAAAAATCAGATAATACTCCGCTTATTCCTGCTCAGCAACAGGAACTTTTCCCTTTGAGCCGAAAATCGCCGACAACAACACCAACAGCTGTATCTTCTCTAACAATTAGTTCATCTTCAAACATTAACAAAGGTCAGAATTTTACTTTAGAAGAGAAAAGTGGAGTGACTCCTTCAAGCCATGGTAAGCAAGAAAGCTTAAGAGAGTCGACTAGCCCTGACTCTGAAGTTAGAAGTCTTTTAAGTAAAGAAACAATGCCTCAGTCACCTTTATCACAATCACCAGTGCAGAATGAGCCACCTGGAAGAACTGAAAATCGTCCATTGGTTTTAGTTGACAGCAATCCGTGTTCGTCACGAAGTCCTATACAACTGCCATCGTCACCAACAGTAGTTAGTACCCCAAGCTCCCTGCCGTCGTTTGGCAGCGTCTTCTCACCAAATAAGGAGTGCAACATACTTCATCATCAAGATCCGAGGTGAGTTAATTTTTATCATTTTTTGTTATTTATAGGCTTTACTTGTTGGTAAAGTTTAGAACGTTAATAGACCTTTTTTAGATTGAACATTATCAAAACTGTTTTCAAGGTTTGTCTAACTTCAAGGAGGAACATTTGATTGAAGAATACAAAACCAAAGTTAAAAGGATAAAAACTAAAAACAAAATCAGAAATGTGAAGTTTCTTACCGTTGTCGTTCGATATTCCTGTCCTCTTTGCGTAAAGGCAGTATTAATACCATTGAAATCTCCTTTGATCTTCATTAAAAAGTGTAATATTTTATATTAATGTCTCAAACAGTTCTTTGGAGTAATCTTTGCAGCATTAATAGTGTTGTTCGAAGTATTTAATGTGACAACCTATCATTGAGAGATCTTTTTGAACAAACATTTAGAAGTAACTGAAACACGAAAAAGGTTGAGAGAGACGTAGCTGGAATGACTTAATTAACAATTAGAGCTTGGTGACGAATGAACTACAAGTCAAAAAGCCATGAGGCCGAATGAGCTATTCAAATTCGCAGTTCACGAGGCCGAAAGGCTTAACTGTTTTAGTATAAATCTACTAGGCAGTCCAAATGTTATTTAGCTATTAAATTTTAGATGAAATCCTCAGACACTATGGCAATACGGAACTCGTTACTGTTTGTTCCGCCATCTTTTCTATTTTCTCACAAATAGCCCTTTAGTAGAGTAGCCAATCAGAATGCAGGATGCGTCTTTGACCGTTAGTAGGTTTATACAATGTATATATAGTACATGTATCCTAGTACTGACAAATACATTGACCACTGAGATTAGAATTGTGGCAATGTTTACATGATACCGGATCGAGA
This sequence comes from Zoanthus pulchellus, assembly GCA_027575285.2. Taxonomy (NCBI): domain Eukaryota; kingdom Metazoa; phylum Cnidaria; class Anthozoa; order Zoantharia; family Zoanthidae; genus Zoanthus; species Zoanthus pulchellus. The sequence continues at coordinate 4,720 of JAOBRB020339296.1, read as the reverse complement.
TTCATTCCAGAACGAGTTCATCCCGGTTCCATACAAATCATTGCATTTGTTACATGATACCTCAACATTTTTTATACCAGAATGACTCATCCCGGTTCTCGAGCCGAATCGAAATTTTCATTCCGAAATAAAATCCAACAGCAATTCGTTCCAGTATCATGTAAAGACTGTACAAGCTCGTAACGGTACGAAAATGGATGATTCTGATAGACTGGAACGCATTCCAATTACATTTGCCAACATATAATACCATATATGCGTACCAAAAATTACGGTGTTCAACTTACCGATAGAGAAAAATGTTGCCCTGGGAACCCCTACAGTTACCATCTATGTAACATTGTCCGGCTGCGTTGCCAGCGTGGTTGGTCCTTGTGGTGTAGTGGTTAGCACGTCGGACTAGTAAACCGAAGATGTGGGGTTCGAATCCCACCAAGGGCTTATATATGATTTTTTTCTCTTAATTCTTTCTATGTATATCTACACACCGAACGCATTCCAATTACATTTGCCAACATATAATAAAGACTAGTAAACCGAAGATGTGGGGTTCGATTCCCGCCGAGGGCTATATGTTATTTTTCTCGTATTTCTTTCTATGATAACATACGTCTTCCATACCGATAGCAAGTTTAGTTGCGCCAGTTAAAAGTGGCGATATGAAGTAAATGGAGCTCTCTACCTTTTCTGAGCTAATAGAAAATATTTTTGCACACTTGTGCTCTTTAATATTTTTATTTTTGCTACTTTGTTATACAATCTTCCATATTTTATATTTTCAAACTTTCAGAATTTTTGATTTCTTTTATAAACAGTTGCATTCTTGTGACCTTTTTTTAACAAGTTTATTGGGCTACTTACAAGAGACTTGCAAGGAAAACAAAATGACAAAATATAAAATGTGTATATAAAGTATAGAAAAGAAAAAAAGGTTACCAAACGGGTTAGCACGAACGGGTTAGCACGAACAGGTTAGCCCAAACGGGTTAGCACGAACGGGTTAGCACGAACGGGTTAGCACGAACGGGTTAGCATGAACGGGTTAGCACAAACGGGTTAGCCCAAACAGGTTAGCACGAACGGGTTAGCACGAACAGGTTAGCACTAACAGGTTAGCACGAACAGGTTAGCACGAACGGGTTAGCACGAACAGGTTAGCACGAACGGGTTAGCACGAACGGGTTAGCCCAAACGGGTTAGCACGAACGGGTTAGCACGAACGGGTTAGCACGAATGGGTTAGCACGAACAGGTTAGCACGAACGGGTTAGCACGAACGGGTTAGCCCAAACGGGTTTGCACGAACGGGTTAGCACGAACGGGTTAGCACGAATGGGTTAGCACGAACAGGTTAGCACAAATGGGTTAGCCCAAACGGGTTAGCCCAAACGGGTTAGCACGAATGGGTTAGCACGAATGGGTTAGCCCAAACGGGTTAGCACGCACAGGAACTTATAAAAAAATTTAAAAAACAAGGTAAAAAAAGAATATGATAACTAAAACTAGTTAATTATGCCTTGAGTGGCTGCGGCAGGTCGTCACGAGAGTCCATGTACAAGTCCAGTTGGAACTATTAAACTCGAGATTCAGTCCGCGGCATTCCGAGACATTTTGGATTGTCCCGTCTGATCGTCTGAAGTGGTTTCCACTAGATCGCTTAAAAATATTTTTGATCGTTCTTATCACCACTATATTGAACTACGGGCGATAGCGATGGTCTCTAACATTTTTGGAACATTTGCATATGAACTTGCTAGTCGCCTGAACCAATTTGAAACAACATGGGCGATTGGGATGAACCGTAAGATTATTTGGAAACCAAGCTTTAGATAAAAACAAAGGTCTCGTTCAAAGCATGTTATTGTTGACAAGCAGCCTTAAGTCTTCATATGAGTTAATCTAAAATAAAAGCTTGTTAGTGAGGATAGATTGATTATCCATTGGTATTTAGTAATTTTAGCATTTAAACTTTATTGCGTTGTTTTTCTTTGATTATTCAGTGTCAGCGCTAATTCATCCAACCGTTTTTCAAAAGAGGGCAATAACTTGAAATCTCCTGATGCTCAAAGTCTGAATGACTCTTATAATGTGCCGGAGATTGGCAAAGATAAAGACAAGAAGACTAAGGAAGCTAGAAGGAATATTTCAGGAACAAAGGATCTGTTACTTGAATCAGTGCCTTTCACAAATGAGACTTCCCACGGACAGTTTCGTAATGGAAATATTTTGGAGGTAAATGGAAAAGCTCCTGTAGAAAGAGTGACAAGTCACAAAGAAACAAATTTGATCTCTTCTTCAGAAGATAAAGTTGAGGTGAAAGAGAATTTCGAAGGAAGGGCGTTAGAAAAATCTTCTTCAAGCAAAGTTTCTAACAAGTCTATGTTAGAAGGAAAGTCTCTGAAGGAACTGAAAAAAAATCAAATCAGAAAGCAAAAGGGTAAGAAAAAAGATAGGAAAACACACAAAGGTGCCTTGAGTTTATTGATTCAGTATGATAGTGATAGTGCAAGCTCTGCGGGAGGCTTGGGTACAGAAAGTGATGAAACGTCAAGCAATAGGAGTAGTCCTCTGAGCCCGCTATCAACCGGTACGTTGGAATTGGCCCAACCCTGTGACAATGATACAGCACCGTCTTCAACAAGTAAAAACAATTATGATCAGAAAACGAAAAAGAGCCCTTCACCTCTCACCAACGGTAATTTGTCACCAGGAGTCGCCCAAGAACCTAAATCAAACAGTCCAAAAGGTGTGACAAAAAGGCACAACCCTGTAAGGGATACCCCGCCGGACATAAAGAAAACGAAACTTAATTGCCCAAGTTTAACTGCCCTATCATCAGCATCTACCATGAGACCATGTGTAAACCTCGGCGATACGCTTCCATCTATGCACCAACCTCAGCCGCAAACATCAGGGACGGTTCCCATAGCAACAAGTGCGATCCCAAATTACAACCAAGGAACTATTCAAGCATCGTTTCCTGGTCACACTGCATATCCGAGACCGCTTGTGGTTCCGGGACAGCATGCACCTCAAAACAACCTTCCCTATCCCACTACCAATCTAGGTTACGGGCACAGTCCTGGACATTATGGCCCAACCCTCCCTCCCAACTGTTATCCTCCGGCAGGACAAGGGGTTCCCCCACCCCCCGGTTATTACACATGGCATAATAATTATCCACCACTGGCAAACAGGTACCCATGCCCCTTCTCTGGGAATCCTGGCGGGCCAGGAAAAAGCTACTAATTAAACTGGTACAAACTCGTAAAATTGACATGGATTGAAATTTTCGAATCTTATAGTTTTAAAGCGACTAGAAGCGTTATTTATTACAATGATTGACTTTTATTAATTATTCTTTTCTATGTGTCACTGATGTGATGACTCTACTTCTTCGATTGTTCACAAACTTACTGTTCTAAAACATAGATATAAAAGGCTACCTCATTAAAACATGCGTAATGTTTTTTTAAAAAACAAAAATTTAAAAACAGATTTTACGCCGTGCATTTTTGTTATATTTATTGAGTAACAAAAAAAGCCTTAATTTTACGTTTTAAGTTCAAATCGTTCAAGACAGGGTGTTTTAGATTAATTATTATTAGCTTATATATATTTAGCTTGTGTATGTTTGTTTTTCGGTTGAAAACCTAGCTCTGTATGAAGCAAGAGTTGTTTTTATAATAAATTTTAATGAAACTTACATAGATTTTGTAAATTATTTTGTCCGAAGCAGTTCTTGTAAGTCTAAGATGATCTTAATTCTTTTTAAAGTGGTACGATTTTGTAAACTATTGTCAAATCGTGTTACATCTTAAAGCTTTTTAACTTTAAAAGTTTTGGTGCAGCATAAAATTGTTAGCTATTTTTGGCGTTGTAAACAGTTGTTTTTCTTATTCTCTTTAAGATACTTACGGTAAACCCAGAAGTAGAATTAAGTCGTCATAATATTAATAATCTCTTTCCCGACTCACTTCAAAGAAGCGACAAATTTGAAAATTCAATTTTTGGTATTAGAGTTTTCGAGCCATAATTCGTATAATAATCTAATAATTCGTTTTTTGAAATTTTATAAACGTTGGAGAAATTCCAAATTTGTGGGTGATTGCGTTGAAAAGTATTGATTTTTAAAAACTAATTTCATTGTACGAATTACACTCGAGCTAGCTGTTGACACGAAATACTTGGAAACCAGGTATTTATGTACATTTTACTGTTATGACTGTCAACAAAACATATAGTTAAATAAAAGCCTGTTCTTCTATTTTAACGAGTTGAGTGTCTGTGGTTGGTCATTGTAAGTGGTGAATAGGAGGAGCACAGACATTGATCATGAGGGTGGGGGTGGGGGGGCCATGTCCAACTTTGATCACTAAGAGAAATTCTCAGCATCTACAGCTTTAAGAATTGACTTTTTGAACAATCTTTGAACTCTTCGGATGATATTGCTAAGGGTATGGGAAGAAGCAACCGTTGATTTCGAAAGGAGGGTGGTCAAATGTTGATGACGAAGGGGAAAGGGAGGACGAGGAGTAGTCAAACCTTGATGACGAAGGGAAAGGGGAGGACGAGGATGAGTCAAACGGTGATAACAAAGTGAATGGAAAAGGATGAGTCAAACCTTGATGAGGCGGACGTGGTTGGCGCAGTTGGTAAGATCTCTACTTTCCAACCACAAGGTCCCGAGTTCGATCCCGGCACTTTGCCGAGATTTGAAT
>JAOBRB020339186.1:0-10740 GCA_027575285.2 Zoanthus pulchellus | reverse complement strand
AAAGACATGACTCATTCAAGGCTTACTGCATGTACATGTAACCAACAGCTTAAAATTTACATGAAATTTGTAGGTCACGCAAGGCAAATTGTCGACTTTTTAATCGCTTGCTGCATTCCAGCAATAAAAGTTGCCAATCATGATTTTGCTTCAATTCAAAAAGAAACCCCCAAAAAACTATAAAATCGAAGAAAATTTCAAAAAAACTGCCGCACTTTTGAGAAACGACTTTCTAAAATCGCCCAAAATTTCAGTAGCACCGGAAGTACGTCAACCATATGATGTTTGACTTAGCTCGATAAAAAAGAAAATTCACGAAACTAAATTCTTTCACCACGAATGTTTAGCTAGATACTTTGAAAATACTGGAAAAGTAATAAAATATGTGATTATCTTGTGTAGCAAGTTTTACGAGCTCTCAAACTGGGCTTTAATTCGTACAGTACACAGACTTCCTCGGAGTCAAAAACTGAGGGGGGTGGTCAACTCTAAAACTAAAAGTTTGTTACCGCTCATATTTTACCAGTCGTATTTCTATCTGATGCCTATCAAATGGTATTAGTTTGGAGGAAATCGGCCGACCCCCATCTTTTGACCCTGCCCGGTTTTCTCAGACAATGACTCTTAAACTATAACACATATTTCCTTTGCACATAGCGTATGAGTTAAAAGGTATACATACCTCCAACACAATGAATACTAGTGAGCTTAGTAAAAATTAATCACCAAGATCAAAGACGTACCTCGGAAGGAGTCTTGCTCAATCCACGACTCACATGAATTTTGTACCTTTCCAAATGTTTTGGAAGTAACGGCGCTTCAAAATAAAAATAACGACTAATTAGTTAAAAAACTTACAACATATGACAGTCAACACGAAATAACAAGAAGAAGGTCTTCCACTTGAAGTTAAATAATAATCTATATTGAGGAAACTTTGTCACTTTACAAGTGATTTTCACAAAGGTCCTACATAAAAAATTATCAGTATAAAAACTAATCTACAATACGTAATAAAAACTATAAAAACATAACTAAGAATAAAATGTGTATTAAAGATAAAATCGAAACAATTGTAAAACTAGTTAAAAATGGAAAAAGAGTTCTAAGTTAATTTAAAATTTTAAAATACAACTTTTTTTGAAAACTGCTAATGTGTGGGCATTCCTTAATTCACTGTCCAGGTTATTCCAATCTTTTATAGCTTGGTATAGTTACCTGGTTTGACTTGCTCTGAATGGCAGGTTCCAATCAAATCAATATAAAGTGGATCCTAATGGAAGATTAAAAGTCGATAAACAACAATCTCCTCTATGCATATTTAAAAGCTTTTGTATACTGTACATAAAAATTGACTAAATGAAGATTTTGTAATGCTCACCTGGTTTTGCACGAGGCACGTTAATCGTCTGTAATAGTTTATCGGATGACTTGGGTTGAAATGGCAGACGACCGTCACAGAACCTTTTCCATTTAGCATGCCACAGCAAGTTTCCAATTTAAACACGCTTTGTTTACAATCGATCTGGAACTAAACATAGCAAAAAGATAGGTTTAATTACATATTCAACATTTAACTAAAAATATTTGTCTATCCTTCCCATCTGAATAAAACAGCGATGATGATAACAAGGCATTCCAGCCGGTAGATAATAACTCCTGCGTTTTACGTGCCAATGGTTCTTTCTGCTTCCGAAAGGAATGTTTGTTAACAGGTCTTTGCTTTTAGAAAACATTTGCCATTCAGCACAAAAGGACTGATAAATAAAGTTTGAATGAACGTTACACAAAATCCATGTGAAAGTCAATCATGATCGATAAAACACAAGTTGCATCATTATCACGATTTTATGATAATTCAAAGTAGAGCGTCTTGAGCTTGCTTATAAGTGCGCTATATAATAAAGTTATTACTAGTTAAATTATTATAACCAAGAGGTGTGCAAACATTCTTTGAGGTACAAACCTGATACGCAGCTTTAACATTTAGAGAGTTTGTGATCTTAAACGTTCTTGTAACTCGTTTCTCAAACTCTACCACTCCAAAGTCCAGCAAATGGCTGTCGAGCATCACCTTAGGTCCTTCAAACAAATGGGTAAAACAACAAAGAACGTATCAGGTAGAATAACCATAAAATATAAGCTATTATTATATAGATATCAGTGTTTTACTGTAAAATACGCCGCTCGTAGATTTCCTAAGAAACTACATCCGGGATACCAGTGACATAGTTTCCATATCCTCACTAGTGAAGATATCGCTGTCATTCCTTTGTTTTCCTGTCGTTTTCGTTGTTTTTTTTATTTTCGAAACACTCGTATCTATGTAATAAAAAGAAAATTACACGTTGTCTTGAACGTATATTTTTACCACTCGAAGATAAACTTCATATGTTTGCGCCGCGACACTGTGTAATATCCTCGATATATAGACATTTCCTTTGCATTCTCCATACTACAACTGCAAACTATAGAAAGTAATGGCAAATTACTCATTAATTCACTGCAAACACATCTTACCTTTTCCAATACCACAACATCTGACTACAGAACAATGAGACGCTCCCAAGGCCACCACTTCAAAATAGTCAATGTAATGAAAGTTTGAAATACTGGGAGAAAAGGAGATCTGCAAGGTAAAATTGAAAAGGTGCCAAAATGCAATTAAAGTTATCATCATCAAGTCACTGCGGTCTTTCTTTTTAAATCACACAGTTACTGCGGTATACTCTTAACACATTCTACTGCAATAGCAACTTTCATATTTTTTTTTATTAATGTGGATCAAAATCACATTTATAATCTTTCCAGAACAAGGACAAGTTTTGTCTGCAGGTTGCCATGGTAATGGCCTGAAGTAGTGGTGTGGCAGTTATCCCCTACTCTCAGTTTTTTTCGATTAAGTATAAAGAAATCTTCAAAACTCGCTGCATAGCAGCTGGCTTTTATTTACAACCATGCGTGTTGCTTCTCGTTCTCCGTTCTGGCGGGATTAAATAGGAGTAACATGTAATAAATACAATCAGTAATTAAAATAAATAATCCTGAAATAATGTGCGGTCTGATTGGTTAAAAATTTCTTTTATATAACTGAACATAAATTACAGAATGACATCACATAACTAAAAAGATGTTCGTCACAAAATAGAAGTGATGTTATTATCGAAAAGGGATAAAACAGTATTGCTTGTGTTTCTAGGCAGTAATTAAAAACGCTATGAGATACAGAACACTCAGATAAATAAAACTCGGTTTTGCCACGTTTTTTTTCACCTCATTTTGAAGGTGGAGTGTTGCTAACGTTCGTGCATTGAGGCTTGCAAATTGTGCAAGAACTTTAATAATAATAATAATAATAATAATAATAATAATAATAATAATAATAATAATAACAATAACAATATAAAAACACGCACAATATGTGCACAACGCTGCTCCATTCTCTCTCAATATCATATTAATGCAATCAAACAAAGTGTAACCACCGTCTGTCCAAGTTACAATGCGATTATAGTAGTAAACAGGTACTATTGTATACTTTTAAAATATGTATTATAAGTGCATATTTATATAATATCTGTAAAAGGTTACGGTTCGGTGTAAAAGCTCCCTTTAATCGAGGTACACAAAATTCATTTTTGGAGTTTGAGTAACATGGGAAAAATGTGCTTGTACCCGAGTTTGAAGCGTATATGGGTAAAGATGAGGAAGATAACGACACTCTAGCTGATCGACAAGATCCCAGTTGTTTATTCAAAGGACAAATTGGGATAAAAATGAATAAATGTATGTGCAGTATAACAAAGATGTGAAGAATGAAAAGAAAATTGATTTGGAGAAATATTTTCAATCTTTGAAAATAGAAATAACAACGAAAATTACTTGTTCCGATTAAATAAACAGCTTTCTATTTAATATTGAATGACAAATACGGCAGATCTTGATAAACATATCAATTTTTTACTTTAGTGTAGTTTTACCAACCTTGAGCTGTGTTGAACTCTCCGGTGCAACCACTCCATGATACTGAGAACATGTGTATGCTAAGTCAATACTAGTGGCAAAGGAAGGCTGCAGAACTTGAAAAGGTGCACTGACCTGCAATAAAAGTTAAAACATGCCAATAACACAAATGAAGATACCTACCTGTAGTAATTCTTAGTTAAGCGTGCTGTAAACGCTACAGTTGAAACAAGAAACTTCAAATCAAAACTAAATTTGTGTTTTGTTACAGATAGAGTTATCAAAACTGAGTGACAGTTAAGCAGTTGGATCCGTTGTCAGCTCCTAGAGTTAGTTAACTTGTAACCCAAGAAAAGCCAAATCAGTAGCAAACAAAGGTAAATGAAACATGAAGATTTTATACTTGTATTATGTAAGTAATTCAATGTAAGTAATTAATTGCAAGACTCACTGGTGACAAATTATGAAGTTCAATGCATTTCGTTACTGTTGATTGTAAAGGTACATCGTCAAAATTTACAACAACTTCATCAGTATTTCCCACAGCCGACGAATGCCTCTTCTTTGATACAGTAGCTACAAGGTGGGGGTATTTTCCTAGGAATGGTTGAAAAAACATGCCAGTGTTACTTGATTGTTAAATAAGCTGATCCTACAGTGTTTTAAGACCTCGATGAAAAAAGGATAAAAAGTAGAATTACTATAACTTTATGTGCGAGTTACTAATTAAGGACTAGTGAGACTTAGAGGAATTCGACCAATTTAAGTGTCTTCGCACGTCACGAGACAGGAAGTTCCTCGATTAAGTAGGAATCTCAATTTTGTCAATAAAAACAATAAATCTGTAGAATTTATTTTCGTTTTCAAGTGTTCACCACCATTATACGAACCAAGTTCAATAGTGGTGAATACAGTAATCAGTAAATCTTGCAATGGGTTGAACACACATGTACAGGAAACCAAAACCTCAAACGTATTTAGAAGGTGTGAAAATTTTCAAAAGAGTATACTTTGACAAAATGACAACTCTTGCCGAACTCAATGCTTAAAAAACACATTCTGTGTTTTGAACTTATTGAAGATTTGGCCATTTTCAAGTGAAGAAAAGGTTAAACAAATTTATTCAAGGTTGTGACGAAATAATCCTGAGGGAAACTTATCCATATTAACAAACAATATTATATGAATAACATTCTTATACAGTGGCCATGAAAAAAATGAGGATACCAGAAATAGTGCTAAAAGGATGCATTTAGATTCTTGACATCCTGTTGAGTTCACACTCATATAATTACAATCACTCAATATTGTTCTGTAAAATATTAGGTACCCTTCTGGTATTCAATTTATTAATAGCCAAAAGAAAGTTAATGACCACTAAACACAGTTCTCGATATACGGAGTTTTAGTGCTTGATCAACACTTACAATTTCAGTGTAATCTCTAATAAGTGATGTATTACGCAGCAATTAATTAAGACTTATTGACTGGTCCCGAGGGAAACATGTTTCCTGAGGAGACCAGTCAATAAGTGTTTTATTATATAGCAAGTTTCAAAGGGAAAGAAAAGTGAAAATTCGCAACAAAAATGTAGCCAGAACTCAGAGAGACAAACTTTTAATTTGAAATTAACACTCAACGTAGCTAACAGTAAAAATTGTGATGTGATGTAACATTGAAGACTTCCGGAATTATTAACCCCTGATGGTTAATGCATTAACCCCTGCTCAAAATGGTTAAAATCTGACAAACACGATTTTGTGGTAAACAGTCGGATTTCGTGCCTTTCACGTAACGTATTTTTAACCTATCAGATTCTGGAACAAATGAACTTTGAAATTTGCTATATAATAAAACTGAGTTAAATAAAAAGTACCTAAGTATGAAAAAAAGGTTACAAATAATTCTCGGTGTGAAATAGACAGAATATAACTGGAATGAACAATGTTAAGTCCACTAGTCAGGTAATACATATTTCAAACATATTTTAAGAGTTTCTGTAGTCTACAATCAAAGTTTCACACTCACCAATGCCTTCAACAGTAATGGATTTTTCAATGCCACCATTTGAGCCTTCACCATAAGTGCACAATGCTGTTGCTACATACACAAGGGCCGCCTGAGAAAATCAGAACAGACTCAAACATTACCTCTAATACAATCACGCTCCATTACAGGTATCTGCCAAGTTCACAACAAGGGTAGAGGGGTGGAGGTAGAAAGAATTTCCTCAAAGTAAGAATTCACTTGCAAAGTTTACCCCCAGGGATGGCAGGTCTAATATACAATAAATTCACTTAGTACAATGATGAAACTGCTCGATTAATATCTCAATGTTTCAATTATCCAGACCTTTTTTATGGTTCCGTTTTTTTATGAAAATTAACTAGTTGTCATCTTGTTTGAAAGTTAAAAGTTGAAAATTTAGCTGATTAAATTCTTTCAAAAGACTGTTGAAACAATGTATTATCTTTGTTTGGAAATTCGACGAGATTTTGAAGAAAACAAAAATACTTGAATATTTTTATGACATAAAAATCTCAACAAAAAGTGAATATTTTGCAAATTTATGTAAATATCATGATTGAAATGTTTCGTAGCTGTTCACATGTTTATATATTTTGTTTACACTTGTATCTCATTATTCAATATTAATCATTTAATTTTTTGATTATCTGAACTTTCTATTATTCAGACTATTTCGGTCGAGGTCCAGATACTTGAAGTTTTATTGTACATTTGGTTTTCCAACATCTTATTGTTGTTTATCCATTATAGCTGATGAGAACCTTTCTGAAACGAGAAGCCATTTTTGACGTTATTTAATATAATTTCGGCTGTCATCCGACAACCATCTTCTGAAGATTGTTGTACGGCAGCCGAAATATTATCAAATAACATCATCAGAAATCCTTAAAAGAGAGAATTAGATGTGTTTGAAGCATTTTCTTTCGCAACCTTAACCTTGTTAATGCTTTTGATTCTCATTTCCCTATAAATTTCAAAGCATGTAGCCAGAGTAATGCAACAGAAGTTAAATACAAATCTTCATGCTGGGATATTTGGTACCAACAAGGATCTCAGTACTAGTAATTCTTTCGTGCCATTTAATGTGGAAGACGTTCTTGATAACAGAATAAACGATACTGTCTGCATGTGACTGTATGAAATTAAAGTGGTTCAATATTCTCACAAGACGCTGGTATAAAGTACATACTATAGTATCCACGTTTTACACTCTGATAGGTAATTAAGTGTTGAGTATCCATACGAGAAAATGGTACTCTTCCCATCCAAACTTTAATCCAACTTCCAAAGGCTGAACTGGTCTTTGAGATAAACTTGACAATGACAATAATTCTCATGCATTTAGAACACATTAGATTGACTTGTTTAAAGAAAGTTGAAGAAGTGTACTGTTACTGTAGCTTCATTGATAAAAAAAATGGATTGGTTTAGAATGATGCTAAAGTGATTAGCCGGTCGGCCTTTGCTGTGTAGTAATTCATTTTTGTCAGGGAGAAACATACCACTATCTCTGAAGTGTGCAGGAGGGATGACCCACATGCATGGAGCTGGTCCATAACCTTCTTTCACAGCATCATCATCATCATCCTCGTCTTTATTATTATAATGTCTCAACAGATCTTCTCTTCTGGTAATACAATCCTTCCAGTTATTCATGCATGTGAAAAGCTTGGCTGTGCTGATTGCTCAGGCTATCTTCTCCTTGAGGTTGACTACGAAGGTGGTGGCAGATCTTCCAGATCTCCACTGTATGACTCCCATAGGACAAGATGGATAGCTGGGAGCTCTTGGTGACAGTAACGTTTAGTGTGCATGAATGGCCAGCAATTCCAAGACTCCTCTTGGCAATCCGGACAAAACAAATATGTGATTGGAGATCCCATACAGGATACGACCGGGCATTGAGGAGATGATCATGCCAACTTATATCATGGGCAGAAAAAATCCCACCGCTGCTACCATGCCAACAAAGTAAGCAAGTAGTGTGGAAGCTTCTTTATTGTGGATGATATGCTACAATGTAAGATGACACAACAAAACCAAAATGGTAGAAAACAACCCAGCCGTATGGGGTATGGTGAAAAGGCACTGGTCAGGCCTAGGGGAACTAGTGCTCTGACACACACCTTAGCATTCCTGAGAAAACCTGTTAAGATCTTCTATAGTGTTAAATTTGATTGTCCGACCTTCAGTCTCACAAATTAAAGCAAATTATAGACTTAACCGTGATGTCTTGTCAACTACATGCTACAACAACGAATGTACTCAAAATACGAGGTATGATAGTTTTAGGGATCACATTTAAAGTTCAACAACCAACAAAACTGCATTTACGGAGTTTTAAAATGTGACGGTATTTTACATTATAAAACACCAGAGAGGATTGCACGTTATAGTTGTTTAATGATGTCTGCTGAAAAGTAATAAGTGAAGGAAGCCATTCCAAAGGACGTTTCAGCTGCTTCGTTGTTAATAAAAATGCAATTGTCTCATAAAAAATGTATAGGGTCGAAAATATCGACTGGAGTTATTGCAACAGAAATGCTTATCACTTGTTTTCTGCAGGTTAAGTTTACATTCAATCCGACAAAGGCCTATAGTCTGAAATGTGCATGAGCTTTCCTTATGGTGTATAGCTTACAAATTTATCTATAAATTATTCTGCAGGTTGAGGACAATAACACTGGTACAGCTTTCTGTGCAAGTTTTACAAACTGTCACATTTATACTGAACTTCACAAGTGATTTTGTGACTTGTTTCGGTCAAAAGTCTCACTTCTTGAACATGTATGACATGTAAACTTTAAAACTTGTGAAAAACAAGGCTTTCGACTGGTGTGGGAGGCTCGAGTTCGAATCCCGGCCGGACCAACACTCAGGGTCTAACATTTGCTCTAACATTTGCAAATGGTTAAATTTTGCAACTTCTCCGATAAGGACGTTAAACCGTAGGTCCCAAGGGCCATTAGTTAGAAAACTGAAATTACAGTTATTAATGTCACCTAGGGTAAATAAAAGACTATTGTATTGTATTGTACTGTATTGTATTAAGTATTGCGTGTCAACTTTTCTGTAATCAATTAATTTTACAGGTTTTAAAATCAATCAATTATTATGATTTTTAAAATCAAACAATTATTATGATTTAATCATAATGAATAATAATTATAATGATATACCTTAGGACAGAAGAGTGCTTTGACTTGACAAGAGGTGTTTGGTGCCAATGTTCCACTAGCAGGGATAAACTGAAATGGCTCAGATATCTGCCACTGGAATGATGTCACCAATTCACTGGAATAAATTAAATTTCAATTGGAATGAGGTAAAACAAGTTTAAACTATAATTCTAATATCATGTTACATTTCACAGTTGTACATTTTACAAATAACAATTACACTAAATCAATAAAAAGGAATTAAAAAAAATTAAAAACTATATCCAAGAAGTTAAAAAATAGCAACTGTTAGTAATAAAAATATATTCAATAAAAGTTATCAGGAAAGTAGCATTTCTGTTCATGAAGTACTGCAGAAATAATCTTACACTATACTAGCTGTACATGTAAGCTGCCATAAAAATGAAATCTGGTCTCAAATTTAAAACTGTCTTTTACTCATATCTGAATTTTAACCTTTTTAAAAATAATTTAAAGATATGAACTCAACACCTGCATTCATGAGCATATAAAGATTTACTGGAAGACATTTCTAATACTTTTTAATCAATATTTACCTTGTGTTAGCCATTTCAAATGAAAGTTCAATGCTGTCTTTCACCGCACACATCCTAAAGTTGAGATGCTCTGGAAATGCCAGATGGTGCTTTGGAAGAAATGCTTGCATTGGAACAGAAAATGTTCCATCCTTCAAGAGAATGTAAGCAGTTGTAGTTGTGGTGAACACATTAATCTGTTTCAAAATTTCAAATTGTTTACCAAAAACTTTTAGCTACACTGCCTGAGCTTTAATTCCCAATACTGATCGATATAGCTGAATGGTTGATTTTCTTTCTGGATTGATAAAAATGGTGTCAATGACGATTTTAAAATGTCAAGATTAAGTTTGGCTTTTAACCCTTTCAGTCCCAGTTGTATTCCTAAATTCTCCCAACTTGTTCCCATACTTTTCATTGAACAAGTTAGAGAGAATTTTACTTTTAATCTTCTGTGATTAGCTTTGTTTGATCAATGTGTCATTTCTCCTTGCCAAATGTTTTATTTTGTATGTGTTATGTAAGAAGAATTAATTTTGTGTGTCGATAACTGATTAGGACTGAAAGGGTTAACCAAAATTGCAATCAACTTTTCAGGCATTTAAACTTTAGAAGTCACTTTGTCACTTTAAAGGTCAACCACATGACAAATGGGGTAGAGCATGTTTGGTTTTGGAGTTTTTCTTCTCTAAGCTCAACAGCTGGTTATTATTGCTAACCAAGCTAGGCCATGAAGCCCTACTAATTACCAAGCTGTAAACTTGTCATAAGAAATGAAAAAAAGAAAACAAGGAAAGAAAAAAATAACTTAGAGTAGTCAGCCTAAATGCTATTACCCATAGTAACAATACCCTACCATTGTCCAAACTATAGCACAGTGCCAACACCCTATCATTGTCCAAACTATAGCACAGTGCCAACACCCTATCATTGTCCAAACTGTAGTACAGTGCCAAGACCCTATCATTGTCCAAACTGTAGTACAGTGCCAACACCCTATCATTGTCCAAACTATAGCACAGTGCCAACACCCT
>JAOBRB020338966.1:0-10741 GCA_027575285.2 Zoanthus pulchellus | reverse complement strand
TGTAGGTATTTCAAATTAAGCTGAAATACTACTGTTCTAAGCCAATCAAATTGCTGAAATTTCTCATGTAGTAGTATTTACTGACGAATCTGTAGATACTACACTGACGATGTCAGTAAGTACGGCCGAATTATGTTTGCAATAAAATGAGTCACGAGTTTTATCAAACTTATTGCCAATTTTCGGTCACCTAAACCATTAGGAGAATCTCATTAAAAATATTGTTTTAAACATATAAGTTTGTTAAATGTAACTGAATTTCGTACCAAAACCAACATTCATTTTCTTGATAATTGCGGTTCCGTTGTTCAAAGAGTCAGAAAATTTGTGACGGAACCAAACAATGGTTTAATTGAAAAATAATACTTTATTTACAATATAAGCGGAGTGTGCAAATTGAAAATGCTTAAACCTTTTTGTGCTTGGCAAACGACAGGTGCACTACTTCATGACTTCCACACTATTTCGCAAACAGCCAATGCAAATAAAGACTTTTGTATAGCTTAAGTAAAATTCGAGTCGGGTAAACAACGTACATTAACTAGAGGCCAAAACTAATATGGGAAACCTTCTGAATACACAGAAAAAGAACAATTTTAATTTACTGATGATTTGATTTTACGTTCATTTAGAAAGGGATATGAGAGAATGGCAGATGTATCCGAAAACACTAGAATTAAACATCAAGTATGTTTGTAAGGTGCATTAGAGACTTCTCCGGCCTGTCTCTGAAATGTTCGAAGTATAAATAACAGTGTAATAAAAGTAAATGAAATTATCAAAAACATTGGGTAGGTTTTTTCACCAAATTGAACATTACAGCGATGCAAGCGTGGAAGTCACGCAGAAATCCAAAGGCAAAACTTAAGTAGATCAAGGCACAAACCAATGTGACCAATCTAAAGAATGACTGCGGTCTAAATTTATCAAAACAAATTGATATATCATTTAGGTTCCCAAAAAGTCAAGTATAAGAATTTAATTTTTTCATGGGCTTGCAAAAAAAGTTTTCATCTATGAATTAAAATGGAAGTTTGTCATTTATATAAAAACAGGTTTATTGCATTCGACACACACAAACCAGAAAGCATGATTAAAACCAAAAGCTAGTTTCATTAGCAGTGGCACCAATTAAAAGCGCTATACTTTCTTCTATCAAATTGTAGCCAGGATTAGCAGATTGCAGTCGATAATGGTCTGTTCCCGTATTCTCTGAAAAATATACAAAATAATTATGCAGAACAATAAAGATTTCATACGAAAAACGTCCAAAGTTGCATCATGGTGATTTTTAAAAGTAATTTCACCGAAACCCATCTCAAGAAATTCCATCTCAAATTTGTATATTATTTAAGCATTAGAGCACAACTTTCTATGACTTTATCGGTGAAATAGAGGACGCGTGATGTTGGGAGAGACACGAGAACGTTGTAAAATTACGAGCCGCAGGCAAGTGATTTTACAACGTTTCGAGTGTCTCTCCAAACATCACAAGTGCTCTATTTCGCCTAAAAGTCATAGAAAGTTGTGCTCTAATGCTTTTATGATATAGCAAGACAAGCGACGAAACAAGCAAGCCAAAACCATGACTTTATCGTTGTAATAAATCATAGATTTGAACCAATCAGAGCGCGCGTTATATCGTAGCTATATTATAATATAGGTTAGGTTACAGAAATGGAAAGTGTTAAATTATATGGCTATTGCAAGCAAAAGGAGCGTCGCAAACCAAGCGATACAGCTGTTCTTATTTCTCTGCTCCTAATGGAATACACAAGCGGATTAACCGCGGAGCTAAGGAATGACATGTAAGCTGCCCAAAACCAAACATATGCAATGTCTTTACTAGAACAAAGATCCGCAGTGGTGACTTCTACAAATGAAAGCACAAGGGAGGGCGACCAAAGCAGTACGAATAAAGCAACTACAATTCCAACAGTATAGGCTGACTTCTTGTTTTTCGCCATTGTTGTTGCAAGCGTAGGGTTTGTGTGGCACTGGGATACTATCTGTCTGAGATGCCTACGTGCTTCCAAGGTAATGCGAAAGTTGCAGTATAAAATTATAACTAAGGGTATCAATACGGCAAGTATTGTAGTCAACGTCCATAGCTTGGGAAGATCTCTGGGATCGGTGACAAGAAATCTCAACGAAGCAAATACGAAAGAGAATACCCAGATGAAAACAACAACACAGACACATCTAACTTCTGTCACTATCTGAAAATAGCGGAATACAAATTTGACTGCTATATAACGTTCAACTGTGACTGCACAAAGTGTGAAAGTTGTTGTTACTACATTCTGCATCCAAAGCCAATGTTCTGCCACACGAAGTGGATGAGTGTCATTAATCACTTGCAGAAGGCACACGGCAACAAATACCGGATTCATAGCCAATCCAACCAGAAGGTCTGCTATACCGAGTGAACACAACAAGAAATTCGAAATTGTTCTTAACCTTGCAGTTGATATAATAGCGCGCAACACAGCAATGTTTCCAAAGACAATCACCACAGATGATAAGATGTTGAGAGAAGCAAGCATTGTTGATGATGCATTATAATTTAAGAACTCCTTACTGCACTTGGAAGAACTACTGACATTCGCCATTGTATATTTCAGGTATAAGAACTGTCAAGGCAATTGTTAGGGTACAATAAATTATCTTTTCGGACACTCGCGATTAAAAAGTTTCGTTACCTTGTAAATGCCTCAACAAAATTGGTGCGGTAACTTGTTACAAATCATTTTGAGAAGAAAGCTCTTTTTGTAATATAGTAATATATTCTTTTAACACATGCAGATCAACTTTGTTCTTTTACATGAAACGACAAGAAAAACTTTACCTCCTGCAGTGATTTTAATATTAGGTACTTTTATAGGTGAAAGACGAAGTTGTTAGGAATAAATATTTGATTACTCGAAAACTAAAGAACAGCTTTATGTAGTCGTTTTTTTCTTGCGGTGTCTAGGGGACCAAATTCAGTTTTTTTTTTCTGGTTTAAGGCGCTAATACATAAACAAAATCATCTGTTTGACACTGCTGATCAGTTAAATAGAAGCAACTAGAGGTTTGATTAAAGTGATCTATATATATATTAATCTGGCCCAACAGTTGGCATGATTAAATACTAACCAAAGATTGACAAAAACATTCTTCCTATTTGACCAAAAAGTTTGCAATTTTGGTGACGGAAACGTCAGTCAAATATTTTAACTACGATAAGAATAATAAGACTGAACCCATTTTTTGCAAAAAATTTAGTGCATATTGAATTTTAAAACAATGACAAGTTTTGGCAGACCAGCCAGCAAATGCTTCAGCTTGCATGTTGAATATTAAACTTAAATAAATTTACGTATTTTGTTGAATGTTACATTAGAAATACTTTTAAAATTATAATTTGTTTTTGAAGAATCGTCTTTTCATCCTAAAGGAAAAGAAAAGAAAAAAATCCTATGGTTGTTGCTACACGTCAAACAGTTAAAAAGTGTCATTTACCTGAAGATCTGTTAGTGCAGAAAGTCGGTAGTTAATGTAATCTTGCCGGTATGAATATCCTATGCAAACAATGGCTTTCAGTCATGACAGTTAGCGTCCACTTTTTTAATAAAAATGAAGAATCATGCGAGATCACAAATAACGAAAAAAGAAACAAAATACCAGGGATAACTTCAGCAATTCTGATAGAAATGTCACTCTAACAGCAACGCTAATTTTGAAGGAGGACAATAAAGTTAGATTAATAAAATCTAATCTTCATTTTCATTCAACTTGGTGAAAAATCAACTTTTAACAGTTAGTGATGTTTGAAATATGTGTATCATTTATAGAGAGAAAAAAGTTGAATAATTTCCAAAACATATATAAATAGAATTCAATCATACATTTTTTTTTATTAAGAACCAGTAAAATTTTGCCCAGGCTCAACGTTCTTATTTTCTTGAACAATTTGAGGCTCAAAATGTTCTTATTTTGTTCTTAACTGCAATATATTTCTTATGGTTGAAAATCGATTTCAAAGGCCTTTCAGTGTTTATGTATGCCCAAC
Organism: Zoanthus pulchellus; assembly: GCA_027575285.2. Taxonomy (NCBI): domain Eukaryota; kingdom Metazoa; phylum Cnidaria; class Anthozoa; order Zoantharia; family Zoanthidae; genus Zoanthus; species Zoanthus pulchellus. The sequence continues at coordinate 6,687 of JAOBRB020338966.1, read as the reverse complement.
TTTTAGTTTAAGAACATGTGTACATGCAAGACACGTCATTTTAATGGTATTACATGTGAGGCCCTGTTAGGGGTTTCAGGGATACGGGATATTTGAGGAAAAAATTATAGGGATACGGCATATTTGATTAAAAATTATAGGGGTACAGGATATTTCGAAATACATGTAAAATTTTGTGTATTTTACAGCAGATGACAGTACATGTAACTGTTACAGTTGGAGTATACTTGTATTAAGTAACGAAATATATTTAATGTGTGATGCTCTGTGTGATGGCTGCTTGCCACGCTCAGTTTGTTATTTTTTCTTTTTTTAAAATTTTTATTTCAGGCTCATATTGTTCTTAATTTGTTCTTATTTTTCGGGTGATTTGAGCCTCACTGTTCTTATTAAGTGTGTTCTTAATAATAAAAAAGTGTATTTAACATTTTACCTGTTTTTAGTGAGAGCGAGTTCCTGGAAACCGTTTTTTGTTCAGGAAAACAAGGAAAAAATACTACTTGCTTCACGACTGCAGTCTTAGAAAACCGGCCATGGGAAAGTGTAGTAGGTATCTATGTGCAAACAACTTAGTGTAAAAAATTAGTATAAATATATACTGCTGTTCAAACAGGTATGAAGTTTTCTCTCTTGGTAAATAGATAATTTCAGCTGCTATCTACACATAGTTTTCAGCGGAATTTGAATATAATATCGTTATTTTTCATCTTTTATCAAATTTTCATAATTTCAATCATACGCAACATTTCTATAGCAAGAACATAAAGAATCAATCTATAATCAAAAATTGGTAAGATATTTATTATTTGTTCTAGGAACCTAGAAAACAGGTGTGGGATTTTCGGATACGCCCGTTTAGTATTCAATCCATTATCTGAGCAGGTAAGACAATGAAACTGATCAAACAAAGCTTTATAATTTCACAATTTGTGTTTGACTTTGTTGTAGGATGAAAAGGCTTACCACAGCAAATCTCACTACTGAGGTCTTTTGAAAAACGAAGTTTTCTTGATCTGCCTCTTTTAGAATCACTGTATAGAACACAAACTTCAAAGAAGTAATGATGGCTGCCTTTTCTTTAGTTGCTGCTAACTCTCGAAAATTACTGACCTTGACGGACTTTTTGTTTGCCATTAAGCGTTTTAATAACTTGTTTATGGTTACAAAATGGAATTTATCATCTCAGGAAGGCAAAAAAGTCCTTAACGACGGATTAGCATCAAAATAAGTCGGGTGCAGGCCTCAGAGGCTGGCCACCACGTGTAAAAGCAAAAAGTGTCTTGGAGCCAAGATAAACTATTATCCCAATAGCGACTCGTGTTTTCAGATAATCAAGATAGTGAAAAGTGGCGATGTGTCTTCAAATCCGGGCCCTATTCTACAAACGAATTCAACACAACACAACGGTGCGAACCACAGTGCCCGATATGTTCAAGGACTATCGCCGTAAACCCCAGAGCGGTATCATGCGACGAACGTAAAATTTGGTCACACATTAAATGTGGTGGTGTTGCATCTAAAATATACAATCAAATGACTAAAAGCGTGCTCTTGCGTTGGACATGCCCTACCTGCCTTCGGAACTCAGGTATTATCAATGCTTCGTCCTCGTGTGCTTTAGACGTAACATCAGATGCTAACTCAAACCCTAGCCTGTACAAAGAGCTGGAATCCAGATTTACTAAGAAAGGGCTCAGAATTGCTCATCTAAATGTAAGGAGTCTACTTTATAAGTCAAGTGAGATCAAATTACTCCTACAAGAAAGAAAAATTCATATACAAACAATTAGAGAAACCCATGTGGATGAGAAAACTCCATCTGAAATGTTAACTATAGATAGATTCAAGATCGCCAAACTAGATAGAAAACATAAAGATGGTGGTAGTTGTCTTATATATTACTCACAGAAGCTACACATTTATGAAAGAAAAGATCAATTTGGATTGACATGATAATTAGATCACAAAAAGTACTCATTGGCTGTTTTTATAGAGCGCCTGATGATTATAGTTTCTATAATAAATTCTATAGTTCTATGGAAGGGAAAGTAAAGAAAAGATTTCAACTCAGATTTACTCACAAGAGGATATGAGGGCAGAAGGCTTCTGAGAATTCTTGGCAGTCTTGATCTACACAATGTCATCCAGGAGGATAACAGAAACAACTTCTACTATTATTGATCTTCTGATCACAAATGAAACTTCCAAGAGAATTGCAACAGAGCCTTTGATCCCGGCTTATCAGATCATTGCCTTGCTTATGGAACTTTAAACCTCCATAAAGACATGACTCCTCCAAAGTATGTTATTGTTATGGAATGTGCTCCGTGGTCAGTTATAGCGGAGAATTTTGAGGTATTGACGATTTGTCATGGGCATGGGAGACTCTTTATAAAGATATTTTGAATGAGCACATATCAGAAAGAAAAGTTAAAATCCGCTCTAAAAGTCTGCCATGGATGAATTCTCACATTAGAAAAATTATGATCGGTTCAAAGCTCTCAAGCATACGAAGCAAACTGGATCTATGGCACCATGAGAGGAGTATAGGAAACTTATGAACGAAGTCACTAGTCTTCTGAGAATTGCTGAAGCAAATTATTGGAAACAGGAGTTTAAAGATGCTAACTCTAGTACAAATTTTTGGAAGCTAGTTGGTAAATTAACCAATAAAAAGAAGCAATCATTAATTAGTCCAATCGGGGATGACCAAAACAATATCATCCTTGATGATTCTATCAAAACTGAAGCTATGGATGACTTTTTTATAACTATAGGACCAACTCTAGCCTCCAACATCAACCCTGTAAAGGGTTTTCTGATATGATGCACCTTTATAGAGTTTCACCTACACTTTCACAAGTCCTACTTGATAGAGATAAGTTACAAAAACGCCTTAGCACCATTAATCCAAGCAAAGCCTCAGGACCTGATTTAATCTCACCGAGAGATCTTCATCTCCTAGGTGAAATAACAACACAAGGACTTTATACTGTTTGTAAGCACACTTTGGAGAAATCCATGCACTGTTCCTGAACAATGGAAGACATCGAGAATGCATACCATAAGACGAGTGATTCCTAAGGTTCTTTACTTGGACCAAGATTATTCTCCTACTATATAAACGATCTTCTCAGTGTAATTACTGATTTTGAACTGGCCATGTACGCAGATGATACGAGTTTGTTTGTGGTTGGCAACAATGTGGAAATAGTTATTCTCTCACAAGAGAAACAAATTAAAGTTGAATTCTCCATTGTTAAAATAAACTATAGTTACTTTTAGGCTAGAAGTAAAACTGTTTGTTATATATAATGAACGTTTTCGGTTGACTTGGCTAACATCAAGTATAGAATTGAAGGTATATAAAAAAAGATTACATTTAAATACATGCTGCAACAAAAACTATTATTTCTCTTGGTAACACACGCAGCTCAACAAATTTGATTTGATTTTTCAAACCTGGTTTTGAAATAAAGATATCAATTGTTTCTTTGAATTTTCGTAGTTCCGTTGTTTGGCTGAAATTAGAACCTTCCATTCAAAACTACATTTGTTTCCAAATAACATTAAAGCTAGAATTGTGACAATCAAAAATTCAATGCCAACAAAACTATGACAACAAACTTACAGTTCGAACATTTCCAAGGACATGAGCCCGTTCCATAGCTGTAGTTAACGGTCGGTAACACATCTCGAAGAATATAATACCCAAGCTATAAAGATCCACTTTCTCGCTATACTTGACACGTGACGAGGACTGTGCTAACTCTGGGGCGACATAAAATGTTGTTCCTACTTTGCCAGTCATTGCGTCTGATGTATGCGAGCCTTCATTTCCTTTTGATGGACGTCTTTCTGACGCATGCGTTTCAAGCCTCCCATCACGAGAAATGTCATGAGTAGTAGCCAGGCCAAAATCACCTATCTTAATGTTACCATTGGAGTCGAGAAACAAGTTTACAGGTTTAAGGTCGCGATGTATGATACCCTAAGCAAAGAACAAGCCTTAGTTCAGGTTAGGGTATACTTGGTGACGTAAGAGAATAAGAGATAGAAAATAAAATTATTATAGGCAACAGGGCCCAGAGTTAATAACGCAATGATATATAATTCACATGACAAGACTGTAAGGATGTATATGCTATAGCTAATTTTTGATTTCAGACTATTTTTAAAATAACCAAGTTTTTTTTATTCATAATATATAAAAACATGCGGAGACAAAAATATGAGCTCCAGATGGGAATCGAACCCATGACTTTCCGTACACTAGTCGGACGCTCTATACCACTGAGCCACGGGAACTCACATGGCAAACAAGGTCACTATATTGGGTTATGATACACGGATTGTATCGCACAATCACTGAATGACACTAGTGTATCATGGACGCAATGATCGTATTAACTGCATCGCGCAGTCACATTGATAAAGTCTCTAGTAATAATACAAATAGGATGATTATTATAATAAATAATATATACAAACACATGCGGAGACAAAGAACTCCAGATGGGAATTCAACCAAGGTTTTTTTTTTTCGATCCTGGTTATTTGCATTTCTTCTACCTTTTGAGAACCGGATTAGGGTAAGGATGACGTTAGGGTTGGGTAAGGGTTATGGTTATAACAAAATGAAAATGGTAGCTGACATCGCAATTGTCACAGAAGCTCAGCGGTAAGAACAGCGGACTATAGAGTGTTTGGACACACAACGGTGAAGGTTCAAATCCTGTCGTGGACATCTCAGGTATGATATTTGTACAGGAAAGAAGTGAGAAAATGAAGTAGATAGATAGAAAGAAAGAGAGAAAAAGGGAACTGGAGGGTAAGGGATGGGAGATGCAGAACACTAATGAGTAAATTATAAAATTATTTACAAACTTTTATTTCCTCCGAAAAATTCAAGCCCTATTTTTGAAAATGAGTCCCCAAAAACATAAATAAAAACAGTAAAAAATTACCTAGGTTGAAAACAATTAATCTGAATCAAAAATAACCTTTACAACATATACACATATACATATATGAATCCAAGGAGAAAAGAAAGGAGAAATAATGTCCAACAACACAATACGACGTTCACATAACATTACATCCCATATGCACAAGCATGAACGACCACATTAATTTGTAGATTGGAAAATCAACCTTGTTACTGAAGAAGACTCTCACCGAGCCGAAACTGTTAAAGAAAAGACTGCTCATCAATAACGACAAAGACTAACGAAGCATTGAAGGAAGCTAGGAGAAATAAGGAGAATTCAGCTTTATGGAAGTACTATGTAAAAAAGTATTATGGATGAGCAATAAAACGTCAAAGTGTCAGTGACAGGTGTTTTATGACAGCAATGCTGGGACGGATAGCGCAGGGAGTGTGCGGGTAAGTATGAAGGCAAGGAAAAGGTTCGAATAGAGAACGCCTTTATTTCAGTTTAACAATATCTAGCAAAATAGGTCACGCAGTAGTAACCCTGAGCAATGAAACGTTGAGAAAGATGGGTGAGAAACAGACAGGTTTGAAAAACAGACCAAAATACCGACTTAGGCATTGTATTTATATCTTTGTAACAAGTTATTTAGCACATTTTTAGGATTCAAGCAAATGTTTTTTAACTCCTTTGAAGTATTTAAATTCTAATATCATACCTACATATAAAATACTCGATTCGGATTGGCTGACGAGCATGGAATCTTTTCTTAATTCACGCAATTAATTAATACCACGCGTGCGATTAATTAATTACATAGATTTATCCCAGAAGTCTTTTCGGTGTGTATACATTTTCTAGAAGACTTGACTATTGTTATAATCCAGCGCGAAGTGATTTTCATTGTAAAGAATCAAGTATTTTAAGTAGATATGATATTAAAAGGAAATTCCACCTTTGTTCTCGAAGAATGAATGAAAAATTCCGCTTGTATTTGATGAAAGTGAGCTATCAATTCACTTTCATCAAATACACGCGGTATTTTTGATGAATTCTTCTCGAATGGTTGTATTTCCCATCCAAATTGCCTAAAAGAATAAAATACGAAATACGATTTTTTAACATAAGTAGAATTACTACCGGACGCCGAGTTACGTATTCAATGGCATTTTAATCATGCAGTATTTTTCTGCCATACCAATTTTAGATTTTTATCTTGCATATAAATTACATTTAACCATAACAAAGTAATCAAAGTGAAGAGTCAAACAAATTAAAAACCTAACGTTTCGATAACTTTCTTTTCAATCTAGGTAGTACAGCGTTTTCACAATAACTATTTCCAAGAGTAATTTTTCCAGGGTTTCATTTTTTAAGAACTTCTCGTTTCTGGGGTTACCGAGATATTACAATAAAAAAAGATGTTGTTAAATATGGACTAAACTAGGTTTCTAAAACCAACATTGTCGCTAAAATTGTCACAAGTTTGTTTTAAACTTATTCCTTATATACTAAACTTACGTTTCTGTTGTATATTTCTGCATTTGTATTCATTAAATATTTTGTCCTTGAAAAATATAAATCATTCATATCATTTTCATTTCCAACCACAGGGTCCCCAGTTCGATTCCACCGCACTTTGCAGAAATGCGAATATTTGTGTGATCTTTTTTCCTGCCTAAGCCAACTCAGTTTTCCACCTATCCGGGGTAGGTAAACGAGTACCAGCATCTGATGGGAGCTAACCTGCGAT
>JAOBRB020338857.1:0-10742 GCA_027575285.2 Zoanthus pulchellus | reverse complement strand
AGTAAAGTTTTGTAATACTCTTTCTTTGTGGATCTTATGTTGCCTTGGGCTCTATTTAGTAAAGTTTTGTAATACTCTTTCTTTGTGCATCTTATGTTGCCTTGGGCTCTATTTAGTAAAGTTTTGTAATACTCTTTCTTTGTGGATCTTATAAGATTGTTTAGCTTGTTGCGATATTTTCGAAATTTTAGTGTATTTTCAGACGACGGGTGTATTAATTTGACTTTGTAAAGCTTATTTTTTCTTTTTATAGATTTAAGAATACCTGGTGTTATATCTAGGAATTTGCTGCAGTTGTAGAACTGATACGGATAGTTCTAATGGGAAAATGTTTATCATATATTTTAGTTATTGTGTCAATAAAATGTTTATATTGTATATTAGGATTCTTGCTATCATAAAGAATAGACCAATCTTTGGAGGATATATCCTTCAAAACATTTTCTTCGCCAGATTTTGAAAACGCACGCTGAAGTATTTTATTATAGTTTATCGTAGTTTTTGAGGCATTCTGAAGAATAAACACTGGAAGGTGGTTGGAAATATCAGTATACAATAAAACCGATTGTAAGGTGTCAACAATATCAAGTGCATTTGTATAAATATCGATTAAAGTAGCGCTTGAGTCGCTCAATCCAGTTGGCTTAACGATTGAAGGAAAATATGAATAACTTAGAAGATCATTAAAAAAACAGATTTCATCAATGTTGAAATCGCCCGCTAAAAAACGCCTGTTGTTTTTATCTAAATTAATCTAGCAGACTTAATAAACATGACGAGTAATCATCGATACTAGTATGTGGCGGCTTGTATGTAACACCTACAGTTATTTTCCTATTTCTCCTTTTTAATTCCGTGAAGATTATTTGAGTTTCGTTGCTGTTTTAAGTCCAGTCATCGCGCTGCTTGAAGTTATACTCTTGCTCTATTTAGAAAAATCGGAGGGTGGTAGTCATTAAGGGTATAAGATTGAAAATCGTCCATATATCCGAACCATGTTTCAGATAGCGCAGTAACATCAAAACTGAAATTAAGCGAGGCTAGGTAGAATTAAGGTCATCAAGTGTTTGCGCAAACTTCGTATATTAAGATGAATTAGTGAAAAGTCATTGCATCAGTGCCCTTAAAAACTCGTTCGTCCGGGTTACAAAAATTATCCAGAAAGCTTGCCTTTGATTTCAAAGTATCGTCATCTCTGAATGGATGAAAAGAGAGACTATTAAGGCTTTCAAGTGGAAAGGAGCATGGCCCATATAGAAACTCAATATGGAATGAAAATCATCGTCATTCAAGTGCAAGAAGGGTAAAGAGTCAATTATACACTTATGACATAGAAATTTAGCTAAACAATTTACTTCATTTGTAATTGCTACCTTTTTAATGAACTTTAGATGGGAAAAGCGACAACAATGCGAGCACTGAAGAACTGCAGAATTTGCATAAGTGCGCTTACCGCAATAAAAACAAAAGTTACGATGCATTTTATCGGAAGAGATTTGTTTAGTTACTTAAAAATGAAGAAAGAAAAAATCGATATTTTATCCAATACTCGAAATCAAAATACACCATGATTCATATTTTCGAGGCATCATTTCGACATCAAATAACAGGCGCATCATTGCACTTAGTCGCCAAAAAATAAATACATCAACATATCTATAATGAATTTGGAAAGACTCACCCTGTAGTATATAAATAACGCAATGTGTAGTGAAATAAGACGAACATCTACTTAGCTTTAGAAACAAGGTCCACATATTTCTCGGTTGATCAGGCGATACTGAGCTTCATCTTATTGTATAGGGCTTGAAGTATAGGTTGTCCCTACTAATAAGTTGTGCTAAAGACGTCATCAAAGTTAGTAATGAGTTCAATGAAAGCTTTGTTATTAGTTTTATCTTGACGCAGTGTGTTTATGGGCCAAAGTAATTTACACTTGCATCCAAGCAAGAAGGGGGTGAAGAGGAAAGTCGTGTTCCAGCATAAAAGTCCTTAATGACCAACCGATTTACATTGAAATAAGCCACTTTACCTTCCTCTCTGGCCTTCTTCAATTCCTCATATTGTTCGCTCCTTCTTTGAAGGACTCGAGCAGAAAAATCTTCCATAATAAATATTCCAGTTCCTTTTAACTTCTTACTTGACTTAATTACCGTTTCCTTATCTTTATAGCTCAGTATCTTGGCAACAATCTGTTTAGGTTTTCCATTTCTGGGTTCACCAGTGCGATGTGCTCTCTCGATCACAATACTGTTGGAATCAAGACCTAATTTGTCTTGAAACATATCTTTTACTTTTTCTCTGTGATATCCCAGCTTCGCCACGATCCTCTTTGATTCCTGATATTAGAATATTGTTCCGTCTGTTCTCAGTGGTTTTCTAAATAATCCAGTTTGTTTTCCAACTCCTCTGTTTGCTTTCTAAGTTTACTGAACATTTCATTTAGGGCATCGATATCTCGGGTTTTACCTTTCATCTCGTCGATGTCCTTCTGCGAAAACTCGAAACTCTCTTTGATTTCATGCATCCCACGAGTTATCACATCTAAACGGTTGTTGAAATCGTTCATTAGTAACTTTAAGTGGCTATTGAAACTGTTTTCTTGGACCTGGAAGAGGTCTTTTACCATTTCTAATGTGACTGACGTAATGCTCTTTTTCTTAGCGTCCGCCATCTTTCCCTGACATCCAAGTGCAACATATCAGGTTTCATTTAACCTGAAGATGACTTTAAAAGTCGAATACGTTTGTTTTAACTTTCAACTTTTAATAACATTTACACCATTTTAATGTTTTAGTTTGTAGTACTATAGTATAGTATAAAAATTATATGCTAAAAGTATCCTTAATGTTTTAGTTGTAGTACTATAGTATAATATATACTAAAAGTATTCTTACGCTTTATTCTTGTCGTTTTTGTTTGCTTTTGCCCTAGCTTTCAACTCCTTTGCCTCTTTCTTGACAGCCTTAATAGCTTTTTTCTTTTCAATAATCTAAACATAATAACATTCAAAATTACTAATGAACAACAAGGAATATTTAATCCTAATAAATTCTTCGAGGTAAATATATACTTACTTTGTTCTGTAAGTTGGACATAGTTTTGTCAAAGGTTTTAGGCACAGCACGCTGAAACAGAAATCATAATAATTTAACTTTAATTACTCCCAAACACGATTATCTATAGTAGCTCCACTGAGCTCAATTTGAGCCTGAAACGATAAGAGCGAAAGTAAATAACATGACGTCACGGACGTCCAAAAGTCTAAGAAGTGAATTGTCTCTTAAATGCTGTAATTAGTTGGTCAAAAAGACACAATATAGCTATCATTCCCAACATAAAGCAATCACAAGACTTCGTAAAAATCACGATTTTTTTTAATTACAGACTTATTTCAGCGTTAATGTAACTGATTAGATATTCGTAAGTGAGTAGAAATACAACATCGAAAGATTAGCATTATACGCTGTTCTTGTAATACTATTGTTTTAAGTGTCCGAAGAACTTCAAATTTATGAATTAGGTTTAAACTAACTTTACGTTCAAATATGTAATTTGTGAAGACTTACATAACAGTAAATTTTGAAAAATTTTAATTTTTCCTTGTTTGCAATGATTTTTGTGTTTTTATCTAGAAACCGTATAAGCGTTTAGCTGGTGTCAGCAGCAGTATAACAACTTGATAATCCGTCCTAGTCTCACAGAGAACTTAGCAATAAATTAACATTGTATCTTCTCTTAAATGTCCCCTCCAAACTGGAAAAGCACTGCAATTAATTAAGCGGCTTACGGAGATACATTACCTGATGGTTACAAAGGATTGCAACAGCACGATTGGCACGATTGTATGCAAGAATCTTTGCTGCTGTGTTGTCTTCAGGGTTTGTGAGTTTGTTTAGTTGTTCTTGTAGAGTGTGGGACGCGTTGTACGTACGGAACACCTTGGCTGTCAGCCCCTCCATCAGGTCAGACAAGTGCTTGTTCAATGACGCAGTCTAAAATAGATGACATTGAAAGAGAGAACAAAAAGTTTTTTTAAGGGAACACGACAAAGTTATTCAGATTTACATTTCAATAATAATATTCGAGACAGCTAGTGATGATCAAAATTGATTATAATAACATGGAACTAGCTCTCCCAAGAGTCCTTGTGTTTCCACTAACTATCAAAAAGGCTTATAAAACTAAGTAATAATAGTAGCAACTGAAGGTTGGGAATTGCTGGCTTGCCCTTTGTACTTTGTCTGTTTCGGATCCCACTTTTGCCAAAAACCTATTTTTTTCGGAGTCCTTGTTAACTAAAATTACCTTCCACGCACCGGGATTTTAATACACCGCTGTGTTATACCCAGCGATCCCTAAAAATCAAGTGAATTGTATATTTTGATCTTTCAAAGATCAATAGCACCCAGGGAACTAAAAGGAAGAAGATTTTGCCCAGAAATTTTGAAACAACTCCAAGATTAGGGCTGCATGCTCTGTTTGATCCCGAAATCAAGTTTGTCATGTTTATATGAAAAGGGTTTGAAGTCGGTTAACAGCATTTTCACAAAAACTTTGTTCTACTTTTCAAACAATGACTGAAAAAACACGTTAGCTAATGTCGAAACATTGTCAGATAAACACAATAACGTTAATTCTAATGTAATTTAATTTTTTAGATAAGAATTGATGTCAGATTGAGGGAACAATTGTTCAACACTGGTACTTACCGTTAACCTATCGAATAAATCATCTCCGTCTTGCTTTCCCTCTAGAAATCTTTGCACGTTTCTGTAAACCTGGCAATGTTGCAGTCGAAAATTCAGTTTTGATCAATATACATCCAAAAATTGTTTTATCTAGATCAACGTTTTTATAAACACCTTTAACCATAGGAAGGTTCTGTCTTTGCTCTAATATCCGCAAATGGTCAGACTTTCGTGTATTCTCAGATAATGACGTTAAACCGTACGTTAATAGTGTTTATGTGTATGCGGCTGCCACGTGAGAGGCCTCCGTCCACTTTAGAGTGGATCCCGAAAAGATGGAGTTCCCAATTAGTTGGCTTCTGGCCAGCAAGAAGACTGGACACCTAAACCTATTTATTATCATTATAAAAATAAAAATAATTATTATTATTATCATTGTTATTATTATTACTTGTTGTTATTATTATTATTTTTAATTGTAATTATTATTACTATTACTATTATAATTAATAGCAAATTAGTGTTCTTGTCCAACAATGACATTAAAATACTCACTTTTTTTTCAACAGGAACCCAGTTTTGGTATCTGACCGAGTCCTTACCAAGGAAATCAAATTCCACTACAAACTCCTTGTCCTCCCACTCAGGGTGCAGCTCTAGAAACGTTAAAGCATCTTGTCACTCAGTGGTTTAATAGTAAAACGTACAAGGAAACAAAAACAAAACCAAGACAAGACAAGGATAAAGAAACTAAAAGAATTTTACTGGCTTTCGTAAACAAATGCACATAAAAGGCATACGACAAGTTATAACAAATTGTAATGAATGTCAACATTTAAAAGATAGAAAGTTTTGAGCCAGACAATTCATGATAAACTATATTAGATTTAGTTACATGCTACTTTTAAAAAACCATGGAAACAACTGTGTTTGTACTACAAGTTTTATAAAGTTCTGAAATTTCATTTACATATATAACTAACTTACTTATGTGCTCCACTCGTAGCGAACAGCAACCGACAGTGTCTGCCGTCTCCTCATCTTTCTCGTGACCAGCACGAAGAGCAAGCTGTGAAAAATAATGACAGTTAGCAAAATTTGACTAACATCAACAGACCATGTAGTTTTTAGTACAAAACTGATCGGGCGTTTGTTTTTTTAACATTAAGTGTAAGGTACGTATACAAGCATTATCCGATATACAGTACTCCAAGTGTGTGGCTTTAGGAAGAAATGATAGTCAATACTTTTCAAGTCTTAAAGTGTTTTTATTTTTTTAATTCTTTTTATAAAGAAAGTACATTTCTGACCACAATACTTTCTATAGGCCTCAAACACCCAATTTATGCTCATTTTCTAAATTTTTTAACATTAGTCAGTTTTTTCCCCAGAAACTAGGACAAAATTACAAACAACCAAAAATTAATGTACAAAGATAAAAACATATAATTATAGATAATAAGAAATATTCAATTTAAACAATAAGCTCATCAATTACCTTATCAATAAAATACAGTGCAACACCCCTGTAAAGAAAAATGCAACGACAAATAAATAAAATATCACTAAAATTCATTTGTACTTCAATCAGTTAAACATAATAGGTTTACAATTCAAGCCTTAAGATCACTAGAGCCGATATTCCTATGACGAAAGTCATTGACTCTCCTTCTGGATGGGTCACTAAATCCATCACGTATTAGCAGATGCCGCAACTCATTTACCTCCCTCCCCCCCCCCCCTAAAGGTTGGAAGGCTGAGTTAGCTTAGGCAGGAAAAAAGATTGCACGCGCAAACTTTCAAATCTCGTCAGAGCCGGGAGTCGATCCGGAGACCCTGTGCATGGCAGGAAGTCAGATATCTAACAAATCCTGTGTTCACTTTAAAAACTGATAATGAAATAAACGACACCATATATTGACTTCTGTTACAAATCAAATGCTAGTTGTGGAGATCGCAAAAAGGGATATTGTAGCTTTGGCAAATGTTACATAAAATAATGCATATTGTACCTTTGTCGTACTCTCATTTCCTTTGACTTCCAATCATCCGTATATTGCTCTCTGATTTTGTGTACAAAACCCTACAAAGAATATCAGTGAAGGTAAATGATCCGTTTTTAACTGAGATGGAATCAGTGACCTCCCCAATAATGGTACCCATGGCCAAGCTTTCAAATTGGTCAGTTTTACTCGGTCAATTTATAAAAGAAGCGAAGTTAAATCCATAAAGACATAGGTAAGAACCGTTATCAAAACTTATATGTATCAAAATGTAGTATTACACAGATCGTTATTTCTGCACTGCCAAAGTCTAAACCAATTTTTGGATCGCTTCATGACGTAATTGGTCAAAACTTTATCATAAATATCTGAAAAGAGCCCCGTTTTTCAAAAGCAGAATATGTTGAAGGCTTACATATTTATAGGTATATATCATAAATTAATAGAAAATAGGAAAGGTTAAATAGAAAGAAATATTTGGTCTGTAGGTATAACCATCCTTCCCTTTTTATGTGAAATACAAACGCATGTCAAAAAATCTGAATTTGAGCTGACGTAAACATTTGTTTACATAAATACTGATCTTGAAAGTTGAAAAGTCGATGCGACATTCTCGCTCGGCCAAATTTAGATGTTGTGACGTCAGAAGATGTGTACCACAGGCAGCCCAATCATGTTCAGATTCGGTCAAGATCAAAGTATGCAAACCTTTAACTTCCTGGCAGTCTCATATTTCTGCCAGTCCTTTTCGCCCTGTTAAAAATGGGAAAAAGTTATGTTAACGTTTTCAAACTTTGTAGAATTGAAAGCATCGTTATTAAACTATACCTGAAATATAATAATCAATATCCTAAATGACAAAAGTTTAAAACAACAAATCGATATACTTCAAGACTTTAAAAACAACAAATCCAATAGAATCCACAAACAATAAATCTTTCAGAACAGTTGGATAGAAAGAACTCTGCTTCTCGCCAATACTTACGCCTTCCCCTCTTCCCCATCCCCCATCCCCCCTTCCCCATTCCCACCCAGAAAATTGACTCCAAACCAATGCGCACGTACAATTCTTTTTCAAGTTTCGCACAATTACCAGTCTCAGTTACCAACAATATTTTATCTATTAATTACAAGTACCTATGAAACTATTTTTATGTTTGCACACTTTTGCAGCTTATCATGTCTAATTTGAGAGCAAAATTCGAGAAAATAACTCAAAATGCAATTTTTAACGCGTATTACAATTATCCAGACAAACTATTTATGGTGTGTGCGAGTCCAATAACAAAAGTGTGAAAGTGATCAATGAATTAGTGTCTTATCAGGACTGCTTTATCAGTGAGCTGCGCGGCTTGGCAACTGGTGCTCCTCTATACTTTCTGTTACTTCCAAGCCCCCAGGAATGGTAAATTATTTCCCCTATCATCTTGCTTGACTAAACAAAAGTTGTGGTTTGTATCATAACCGAATGTTTCTTTTTACCAACCTTTATCCTTGATGTTGGATTCAGCATCACATATTTGTAACTCCCTTGAATATTTTCTATCCAACACGCTAGCCAAGTGACCTAAAGAAGCATTATTATGTAGAACAACGACTGTATAAAAATTATTCACAGAGCAATTGAAACTAAGAACTTTAAGCAATTATAATTGTCAAAGATCTAGATACAAATATTTATTTGACGGCTTTATAATTATTCATGTAATTAGCAAAAACAACACTGCCTTAAAGTGTAAGGATTTGGTAATAGGTACCCGCAATGAATAAAGAAATCTTGTCGCAAAATTTACATTTTCTCACTTTGTGGGTGAGTCCATAGTCATGTAGGCTTCTATTAGGGATTATTTATTTCTGAAGCATTGACTTGGTTTCAATAGTTGACTCATTACCTTGTTATCGTACTGCACTGCCTTCCACTTGTGACCATCTGGTGCTTGAGGTATTTTAGCATTCCTAAAACACAGGTCAAATGTTTATCATCACCCAAACAGACTAAGGGTGAATGTTTCGAGTTTTTGCAATACTTGTACTGAAAAGAGCTATAGCTCAAAATCTCGGTTCCTAAAGCATTTATATTATTTATTATATGGCTTGAGAATTTCTCGCAATCTGACTGGTTGTTGACAAATAATGACTGATTATTATTTTTGCGCAATACGCGCGCTACGGGAAATTAACTGAAATACTTTTGATTATGAAAAAGCCCCTATAATAAATAACTTAATAACAAATCATAATTGTGATTTCGTTTAAATCGCTCGTGGCTCTGTTTGAACATGACTTTTTATGTGCACGCAACCAGAAATTTAAACTTACTTCCGATTATGACAATATTATTATCACTATATTGCTCAGTCAATACGACAAGACCTCGGTCTGAGATTTCCCTGTAATGACCTCACTCTCGGTTAATAAGTAGTATGTGCTGTCATATGATCATTATCATACATAATCTATATTTAGATAATGTCCAAGGCGACATTTTAATATCAAGTCTTCCAGCTGGCCAGTAGCCTAAAAGAGTTGGAACAGCATGTTTCACGTATGAGTCACAGACACAAGAACACACATCCCATGTTACTTTGTCATTATTAATCAAAAATACAGCATAGTGTTACCTGGTGACTGTAGATAAACAATTTAACCTGTAGATAAACAATTTAACCAGGGACTGTAAAAAACTAATTAAGAAGCTAAACATTACATTTTGTTTTTATCCAAATAAGTTAAATATGGGTGTAATCCGATTTTGTATTAAGTTGATGGATAAGTGCTCTTAACACTCTACAAACTGGTCAAAAGGCTGCCACCATGGGCCCCTAGGCTCATAATGTTAAAGATTTTCAGTTGAGACTTACTTGCCAATGTTAATTATAATGTCCTCTGGGCGAATTCTGTGTTTGAGTTTTCCTTGTTTGGGATGATCACCACGACCTCGAAAAAGACCAGGAGGTTCAATCTTGAAGTTGCCAACCTTCTCTTTGTGACCATCCATCATACAATACCCATACTCATTCTGAATTTGTTCATTCTGTTGCTTCAGTTCTTGTTTCTGTTCCTTTGTCCAATTCTTCCTCTCCTCAGCTTTCTGTAAAGGAGTCATAAAACAAACTAAAATAACTATATATTATACTGTAAATACATGTATATGTAACCAATATTATCTTCAAATCCAAAAAATTGTTTAAGAAAAATGTTTGCGTTTGAAGTGAAAGGCAAGAGGAAGCAAGGGCAAAGAAGTGTTGGATTGGAGGAAAAGGATGCCATGGATTGAGTGAGATGAAGACTGTGAGTTAATGAAATTCCTATCAAGTACTGTAGGGGTAAAAGCCAACAATAATCACATCATCATTTATGCGGATAAACCAAGACTAAATTGCATCAATTGGAAAACAGGTCCTGCTGTGCATTCTACTTCCTATACTCTCCCTTGTGTAGATTTTGCTCACCCATCATAACAAACACTATCATCACTATCGCAATTTATAGCTAACATCAAGCATCCTTCAAACCTTGACAAAGTACTCATGCATCTCTTTGAAGTTACACTTCTTCAGGTGCTTAATAATTTTGCGCTCTTCATCAGTCATCTCCTTTCTCCAGTCTTCAAAAAAATTATTATTAAATATTTCTTTCGTAGTGTAGTCATGATCCAACATCCTTGCATAGAACCCAGCGACCTACAAAGAACAAATTTCAGATGAAATGATTGATTGGATGGAAATGTAAAATCCTCAACAGTCTCTTAAGACTACAACCATTTTAAAATAAGTCATCTCAAGTTGAATCTTTTTCAAAACTCATACACTGTAGACCTATTGGAACATTCACAAGAATTAATATTTTACTTAATATATTTTTATAAGATAAAGTACAATCATCTTTGTTGCTTCTTTTATTCTTTCCGATTACTATGTTACCTGTTACCTAACTACTTCGTGCCTTTGTGGCACATAAGGCCTCCACAACGCTTCTCCATCCATCTCTGTCTGCAGCCGCATTCCTCGCCTCAGCCCACGTTGTCCATCCACATTCTGTTCTTTCT
>JAOBRB020338856.1:0-15010 GCA_027575285.2 Zoanthus pulchellus | reverse complement strand
GGAACAACAAAAATGTCCACAAATTTTTCCTTCAGCTTATTAGCAGCGGCAAGAGCAGTTTCCCGGGATTCGAAGCGCCCATCAGAAATAATCACCAAAGACTGCAAATTTTAAGCATTGTAATTAGGAGGTATAATTAACTTCCCTGCGATTGCTAGTTTTGTGGGAAAATGTCAAATTGACAGGAAGAAGAAAGTGGGAGTTGATTTACTTTTGAATCTCTATCTTGGGTGACGCGTATACAAAAATTGGAACAAGATATACACACCAAATATCACTTTTAACGATCATAAAAAACATCATTAAAAAATCAACTATAAAATGCTTTAACCCTTTCAGTCCCAGTTGTATAGTTGAATTCTCCCAAAATGATCCAATACTTTTCATTGAACAACTTTGAGAGAATTCTACTTTTGATCTTCAGTAGTTTGACTTGTTTAATCAATTCTCATTTTCTTATTACCAAATGTCTTATGTTGTATATTTTATGTAAAGGAAAAGTTGGGTATGAAAACTGACCGGGACTGAAAGGGTTAAGAACTTTAAATTTTAAAAATACGTGGCTACAAAGGTCCGCAGCATCGGCTCATAAATGTAAGTAAAAAAACGCCTTCAGTGAAACAGACAGATGGACCTCTGTTCATTTCTTCAAGTGCTTTGGTTCGTTGAAGTTCCTTGGCTTAATATTCCCATATCCGAAAAACGGAGAGTTCTAATCATTCAAGGCAGCACCGTCGCATGTTATTTCATATTTTATCTGAAGCTTTAAGTTTATTTCAAATTCAATCAAAAACAAGCCTCTTCAGCGAATATTTCTTGATGTGAGACTAAATTAAATTAAAACGGGCCACGCCGGCTCATCAGGGGAAAAGCTGGATACCAGATCTTGAAAAACCGCTTTTAAAAGCTCAATGGATTCTCAGAAACGGCCGCCAAATGCTGGTTCACGAAGTATTAGTTCGGAAAAGAATGACAGAATTCGATTCCTGTCCTCCCTCGATCACCTCCTTTTGGGATATACTATGAAGACACCATCATATAGCAACAATTATATTTTACTGATGACAAATATATATATATAATTTTCTATAACTAAACTATATTCGTTACAATTAGACAGTATATATGGATTGTAATCTAATTGATAAGGCTAATGCAATGTAGTCACGCTTATTTAAATCGTGTTGCATTAATTAAATACTGCTATTCGTATAAATCATAAACACCAAGTTACTAAATGTAAAAAAAGGCAAAAAGGCTATAATTTAAGAATACCTTCGATGGCTTACTTTATCTGACACAATCTTATATACCACCCGCTCTTTATCCCCTAGGAACTACACATTCCACAATTGTATTCATTCCATATCGTTAGAACATACATTAGAGGGATAACCAAAGGAATAAGAGCGAGATTGAGAATTCACACTCCAATCCTTCATTTTCTCTTGTCAGTTTTAACAATACCTTATTAACTGAAGCATCTCTCATTCCGTTTTTGGTTGTGTATATGTCGTTTGCTGCAGCCTGAAGTGCCGTTGTCACACTGCTCTTCCCACCTTTGAACTTCATTTTATCAATCTTGTCAAAAACTTTTTGTTTAGACAACGTTCTCCCCGTAAATGAGTTAAACCGGCAGTCAACTGACGGGGAGCCACTGTATGATACGATGCCAACCCGAGCTTTGTCATTACCAATCTCAAACGAATCTACGAATTGTTTTGCAAACGATTTTACTTTTCCGAAATCTGAATTTGAGGTGGCGTCCGAAGCATCAACGAGAAGAGATAAGTCCCTTGGGCCTTCACAAACTGAAAGGAAAAGCATGAATGTTGTTTTCTACTTTTTAGCTTATGTAATCACACTTTTTATTTATCTAATAATTAATCAGAAATCTAAAACAACATAAAAGTAACAGAGAATAGATGGGATCATCTACCTGATTGGCTTTTGCTATTTGGATGATCCTAACTCGCTTTCTAGTTTGTCACTTTTTTAACCTTTTGTAAAATTGAGCTGAGTTTAGTAGATAAAAATTGAACTAAAAAGATGAATTGAATGGAAAAAAAATTCAAGCTCATCTAGATTTTGTCAGCAGAAGACATAAACTGCTACTTGAAAAAATATCATTACCATCGACCACAACCATCGAACCAATAGAGCATTAAGAACTAGACAAATATGGAACTCTTTGGTAACTATTTTTAGAAATAATTTTACAACGTAGTGAAGAATTTTCAATCTGACGTTTTAGGCTGAAATCCTTCGTCGGATTGAAGGTTACAGTCCGACGAAAAACCAATTTTGTCATGTATTGGACACATGCAGAACATTCTTTTTAAAAAGCAATAAATATCATACACTACAAAGCAACAGGTCATATTACTATATGGAGGCGTGCGGCAAATCAGGAAACATCCATTGTCACTTTGACAGCATCTATCTTGGCCAGGACACGAGTAGTCGTCATCATTGTCCGTCTGACCAACTTTGCCATTAAATTTTCCACAGGGAATGAACTCTGCAGGAACAGTCTCCTCACAGAAGGCTGGATTGGGGTTGCCAGGAGGGCATTTACCGGGTTTGGCTGCAGAAATAATAAAAGATGAACTTGACCAAATATATTACAATAAAACTTGTTATTACGGCATTGCATTGTTGTTCCGCAGTGCGACATTAGAGACCTTTAGATCCGACTACGAGAACGAGTACGAGTACAAGATTTTTCGCACGCGCGCGCTCTAACCAGCCAACTCGTTGTCGACAGGACGAGATTTCAAGAAAAGTCGTCCTCTCTCGTCTCAATTAAGACACAAATATAACAATGAATAGATAAACAAAATCATCAAAGAAACAAATATTGTTCATATTAATATTTTTTTACATTATTAAAATCGATTTCATTCAATTTATCTAACTATGTTGATTCAGGCAAAAAATTGAAGGGTAAAAGTTAAAACGAGAAGCGATTCCAGTTTTGATGTTATTTAATAATATTTCGGCCTTATTTAACAGCGTCATAGGAATAGATTGACCGTGCTCTTTAGTTCTAGTGTTGGCCAGTTTTGTTCTTAAATAAGCAATGCTGCAAATAGCTTTCTTTTTCATATGATTTCTAAAGTCGACACTTGAGCCAAAAACTGCTCAATATTTTCAGGCGGGTGTCATGTTTCAGTTGCATATTTACATGTTTACGTGTTTTAACTTAAGTTATCATATAGTTTGTTCCTTATATTTAGTGTCTTACAGTCTGTTCTGAAAGCTTCGTATCAACTTCATGGTTGGTGACAACAAAAAGATAGGTTACTCCAAACAGAGTACCAAAGAGATGACGTCTCAAAAAGTTTATTTGTCAAATCACTAATTTGCTTGTACTGTTCAGAAAAATCAAGATGAAAAATTCCTCAATGCCAAGATTTATCGTTTTGCCACCCATTATTGTGAGATATTGCCACAGTTATGCTGCAATGACTCCAAACAAATACTTCTAAAATTAGATTGATTCATAACATTACGAACCAAGAATTAAACTTTTAGAAGTACTTGGACGGAGTCATTGGTGCATACCTGTGTAATATCTCGCGGCCAATTTGCACATACATTCTGAGTTTTTGTAAGGATACATTTTTTAGTCTTTTAGTCTTGATCTCTCCCGCAAATTCACAAATTATAATTTTGTGACGTCACACGTTGCCACTCTATTATCTTTACAAGGCCGGATCCAGGGAAAGAGTTGAAGGGAGAGTGACCCCCTTCCTACAGCAGGAAAACATGTTTTGGCCATGGGCATCAATTTTTTGGATAAATCGTAGACAAATCACTGCAGGCCTGTATTAATTTGGGTTGAAATATCCTTGAAGTAGAGAAGCGATAGCTAAAATAAACACGTTCAACCATCCTACCTTCACACAAATTCCTTCGCAAGTTATCAACATAGGAAATGAGGTCTCCCGCCTGGTTTGCACGATATGCAAACCGATTTTCCGACGCCAAAGTGCGAAGATAGTTCAAGTCAACATTCCTATTAACCCCAATTGCCACTCGTGTAACCTCTAGGTCATCCAGATCTTTTGCAGCCTCCTCAATTGGCTCTGTTCCAGGAGAGGATTTACCACTAGTTATGATGATAAAACGGCGAGGATGGCCTTGTCGTACTCCTCCTTCTAAACTGAAAAAATCATTTTTTGCGCCACGCAAAACTCGATCAATACGTCTTTCACTATCTTGTTCTGTAACAAGCTTATCTATAGCGCTGTTCATCTGACTTTGAGACAGAATCCTATTGAAGTTTGCTTCTGTTTTTGGTTGTGATGCAAACGCCATCAACCCAAAGCGGATGTTATTCTCGCTATCGGCGATTTCATAAACAAGTTGCTTGGCAAACTTCTTCATTTCCTGGAAGTCGCTATTACTAACACCTTGAGAGTTATCAATAGCAATTCCAACGTCCATAGGAATCATGCAGTCTACAAATGTAAGGGAAAATTCGTGTCAGTTTAATGCATGTTAAACTTTGTAAGAGCTTCATTGGGTAAAATTAAACAATAGGCCATGTGAAAAAGGTTTTCAATTATAAGATTAGATTTTTAACAACTCCTACTGTAGTTTGAGTAATTCAGTTTTTGGTTTAAAATAGAAAAATAACTAGCGATAAGCTAGTTTGACCTGCGTCGGTGTTTCTAAAGAAACAATTTGGTAATAACAATGTAAATTCTACACCGTAAAAAAGAAAAACTGGGTTTTGGTTTAGATTTTTAATTGAATTACGATTATATTTTACTTTTTATGTCTTGTTTACCAAATGTTTTGTGTGAGTATAATCGATAACAGTTGATTTGTAAGATATTGATGCCAATAGTAAACGTTAGCGTCACAATGAACTGGCTTGCAAGCACAGAAGTAATTGCAACTAATTTCACTGATAGCCTTTATGATACATTGAAGCTTACTACTTAGCATTCTTTAATAACAAAAAAAAGAGAGCTTTAGCACTCGCGTATTTCTTCATAAACACTTTATTTACGTCAATATTAATTGTGAAGGAAGTGGTTGTCCATTCTTCCTAGCCAGAGGCTAATGTTTTATCACTTGACAGCTCAGATCTTGGAGTTAGAGTTAACTTTATATTATAGAGGATGGATTACGGAAGTATCGGGAGAAAAACCTCGGAGTCAGATCGAGATCGACAAATATCAGCCCACGTGCGAAGCCTAGGAATCGGGTCGTAGAGGAGAAAGGCACGACTGATGACCATTATGCCAATTTGACTTCCCTTCACAACAGTGGGAATTCTCCAAGAGTAGACTAGATCAAGAACGGCAGTTTTGGCGCCATTTTTAATTTAAGTAGCGCACGCGTTACCAAGGCGGATTCACGCTGGGTTGAAAAGGCGCGAAAACAAACTTTGAAGAGATTAGTGAGCAACATGGTTGCAAAAAACCCTAGAGCAAAACACAGTGTTAAAGTAATTGTAAATTAATTATTCAACTTCTAAAAAAGTTTATGTCATGTTTTTTGGTGCTTGACTTTGATGAAAAAACTTTTGTGGTCAGTTCTGGAACTACGTACTTACTTCGTTTCCTAGCCATGCAGGCAAAACCACACTGTTGACGGCAACAAATATTTTCTGCTTCTCCACAACCTTTATCCAGTTCACATTCGTTGTCTGGCTCAGCAGGACATTCAATCTCTTGGTTTCGAACAGCTATTGGACATTTGCCATTCTTTGCTACGTAAAATCAAAGCCATGTTTAATGCATAGTTTCTTCTTAAGTTTCTTCCACTAGAGTTACTATATTTTAGAATGCATTAAAGAGATAACATATTACATATCAAAAACAAAATAAGACTACTTACTGAAATGTTTTACTTCATAATTACACAGCAGTAATGTTTTAAAGCTGATTTAATTTGGTATAATAGAGTAACGGAGCATCTCAAAAACATTACACTTCTCGCATACCCAAATGCTTATTAAGATTGCCAAAAGTGTCGTGTTTTTTTTTTGTTCTAGCTGGCGAATGGATTAAGATAACAGAACTCGACTCGACACACGTTTAATTGAAGATATAAAAGAAAAGAAACTATTTATATCCCCATATATCACTGGTAAAAACCCCCGCTATGAATCAATCTGAAGGTTATGTAAAATACCCAATACCATCTTGTAAGAAGTGTAAGAAAATGTCCAGCAAAATACATTTCAAATCATTACTGAAGATAGCAGTTTTTCCGGCAAAATAGAGACCATTTAAGTATTGCTTTGTTTTGACATAAATTAGCTTCCCTAGCTCCGCTTTCATTAGTTTTTATAATTAACTGTTTGTGTGTACGTAGAGAGATTTACGAACATTTCACAATGAAAAAATATTGTTTCGCCAATCTGAAACGCCAACGACAAAATTTCACTGAAGATGATTAAACGTACTGAAGGTTATATCGTCCAAGAGCGGCTGCACTTTAAAAACCTCACGCTTTAAAAAAATGGCTAAGAGAAGGTTTTCTTTTGTTTTCTTTTCTGTTCCTGCTGCTATTGAGGGATTTATATTGAAACTATTCTGCACTTTTCATTACCTCGTTTGTGCGAAATAAATTTGTTTGCTACACAATTTCAGTACCTATGAATTAGTCATATTCTCTTTCGTTTTCCAATACTAATGAGTACGATCACATTTTCCATCAAATAATATCTATATGACTTTTCTGGTCGAGCACGAGGTTTTGTGAAGCTAATTTGAATGAAAACACTTAAATGGTCGCCTTTTATGAAGATCGTTTTGTCTACTGCTAGTAAGTTTTGCAAAAGCAGATAGCAATTGTAAGAGATATGCTTAAACTACAATCAACGGACTTGTTACAAGAATATATCCGACCGTCAGGGTTAACCTGGTCTCAGAGTAATCACCCCATTAGTATCCTTAGACCATGGCCAAAAACTTTAGCCAGTGACCATAGTTATATCCTGCGGTCCGGCTGCAAGATAGAGCTTTGGTTTATACGCTCATAAAAAATATTGCCGGACCCAGCTTTCTGGCTCCTTTATTTCATTCAATAATAGATATGTGGAAATGTAAACAGAAGAGAAAGACATATTTTTAGTTTTTAATAGAACTAGTTATAATTACATATGTATTGTATTCTTAGCCCTGTAAATCAGTTCATTCTGCTATGTGGCAAATAGACGGTATTTATTTATTATTATATGGTGTTATGATGTTACATATTATATTATTATTGAATACGAAACAATGTTGAGTCAACAACAAATACGACATCAATAACAAGAACAATAACGTTGAAGACAACAGCAAGAACAATTAAACAATTAGAACATGTACAGCAACAACTACGATAGCATTAACAACAACACATAACAATGATTTTAACAAAAACAACGACAATGATGGTATTGACGACAATGACTATGATAATAACAAAAACAATGACTTTGAAGACAATATCAACAACAGCGGCGATGAAGAAAACAAGCCCAATAACGCAAAAATAATTACCAGCAATGCCTATTACTAGCTGCATCGAGGAGAGGTGTAAATACATGTGAAAGGTAAGGAGAAAGAGTCATAACAATTAAAAATTAAAAATTGTTAAAAACTTTACGGTTTACAAGTAAAAAATAATTTATTTAAAACTTTACGTTTCAGCCGCACTTGTGATGGCCTTCAACAGAATATCTTTTCTTGTCATTGGTGTATTCATTGTTTTGTCATCGTTTTATTGTTGCCAGTAGCATCTTCATCCTCCCCAGTACCGCCATCGATGTTGATGACGAGCACCACAAGTGCGGCCAAAACTTAAAGTGTTAGATAAATTTTTTATACGTGTAAACCGTTAGTTTTTTTTATAATTCTTAATTTTAAGGGTGAAAATGTTTACTTTTTCTTAATCCTTTACGAATAAAAAAAAAAGTTGGCGTTGAAGATTTAAAAAAATGTTATCTCTTCTTACCTTTACAAGCACTGTCAATTGCTTCACGAGTGAAATCGCTGATATCACTGAAGGATCGAGCATCGAAAAAATGCTTTGAAGATGGCTGAGAGCTTGCCAACTTGAAGGCGTTGCCATTTATCTTGTTGCCTATTTTAACAAATATCAGTTTTACGCCTTGACTTTTTAGTTTTTCTGCAGCGGCAAGCATAGCATCATCTGATGATGTTGAATCAGGAACGAGTAGAACCAAAATCTTAGGCGCTGTAGGTCGAGTTCCGCCAAAAATGGTAAAACCATTATCTGCTGCTCGCGTTAGCGCCTCTTTTACGTTGTATCCAGATCCTGATTGTTGAATTCGGTCAACAACTCCCTTCAAATCCGACTTTGAGTAAAGAGAGTCGAGTTTTATGATCTGTTCCGCACCATCGCTATACGGGATAAAACTCACATGAGCTAATCTGTTATTAATCTCAAGAAGATCAACGGCTGACTTTGTAAAATCTTTTACGGCAAAGAACTCAGAGGGGCTCATCCTTGTGGAAGTTGGCAAGCCAAAGATTATATCTATTGGAGATGTACATGCTATTGAACAAAAGAAAGTGATTTGTGAGCACAAGCAAAGTAATTGAAGAATAGCAAGTAAGCAGGCATCCCCCCCCCTCACTCACCATTCCCTGATTGCTATAATTGTCCATAATTTCTGTAGAAAGTATGTACTCGATAGTAAAGGTAATGGAAATGACCATTAAAACATGTTTAGAAACACTGTAAAACAATTTTAATAATTTTATATATGAATGTTATACTGTGCTGGTGAAGACATACTAATAAAAAAAGTTTTAAACTATTACACAGTACTTATATAAAGTTAAAGCATACGACCTTTCGGCTCCTTCTCGGAGGCTTTACATATAAAAGAAAAACAAGAATTGTGAACCGGTATAATGTCAAATTAAAACAGTATCTTGTTTTGTCAGTCCAGTAAAAAGTTTTTTGCAAAGAACTTTTAATTATTATTTTCTTGTTGTCCTGAAAATATGACATAAAATGAAGTCATAACTGAAAGCGTTTGTCACAAAGCATTTTGTTCGCACCCACAGAAAAATTCGGGAATGAATAAGTATATGTTTAGTAAGTTACTTCACAGCTTCACTTTGTAACTTGCATTTATCCTTGGTTTTCGCACATTCCCACGACACACAAAAGGCAATAAACATTGCGGCCATGTTGGTGTCCCAACCAAAAGATATTATTAAAATTCTTTTGTTGAGACGGTACACCAACATGGCGGCCCTGACGTCAGGTGAAAACCTGCAATTCACAAAACTTAACAGGTTCAGCGTTTGCGCAGAGCACAAACGTAAACTAACTAAAACACTTTTAGTTGCTTAAAAAGAAGCTATCATTGCTAAAGTGTTACCTAAACCAAAACAGCCTTATTCATGTTTTACGTACACTATACAACAAATTGAATTGCCTTTAATATGAGGTAAAGCAGTAATTTCCTACCCAGAATAGTAAGCAGTAACTACTTTGAAAGCACTACTGATCGTTTTAGCTTCTTTACTATAGGTTGTTTATCAACTAAAATGTATCCACCCCAAATCAGTTTATAGCCGACATATTAGTTTTAGTACCACATTGCTTTTGACCAATCACGCAAAATTATTAGAGAGCAGCAGCAGCGAGTACTGTAACAAGCATGGAAAACAGTTTTGTTCCAGCAGCAAGTTGCCCGTTAAATGCGTAATAATGATGGACAATGCGATTATAAATGGTTTTAACGGTTTCATCAATTGCTTCAATTGATGTTGAATTATACTGTGCTCACTTTTTGAAAGGCATTACTTAATATGTTTTTTTTAAAAAATTGCTACAGGACTTCATCAAACCGACACTAAAAATTTTGTAGAATTACGTACACACGAAGTTTAACTATCTTGCTGATAAACAGTAACTGTTATCTTGCTGATAAACAGTAACTGTTATCTTGCTGATTAACAGTAGCTGTTATCTTGCTGATAAGCAGTAACTGTTATCTTGCTGATAAATAGTAACTGTTATCTTCATAATCATAATAAATACTTTATCTAGCCTCAATTACGAAAGAAGTGGTTGCCCATTCTTCCGACCAGAGAAATCGCTAAATGGCTCAGATCATGGCATTAACCCTTTTCCAATTACACCGCCCTCGACCGCTATAAGAATATAGTTCTTATGAACTTTTAGGAACTTGGTGAGGTTCCAAGGAGTAGAGATAATAGGACTCGAGGTCCCTTACAAGGATCTTACTTCTGGGCCTACCGTTTAACGTCCTTATCCGATAAGACGCGAAAGTCTAAACATTTGCAGATGTAAGAGTAAAGGCAGCACTTTCTCGTCAATTATTTTAATACCCTGAGTGTTGGTCCGACAGGGAATCGAACCCGAGACCTCCCGCACAGCGGAATGGCGCCTTACCAACTAGGCTAACCAGGCGGCGATTAGTGAACAAATTCAATCTTGCTGATTAACTTAATTAAATTCAATCTTTGTTAAACAAAAAAAACATGTTTCGACTTTGGTTTTAAACCAAACTTTAGTAGTTTCTTTAAGTTTGGAAGGCCAGTAAGGCAAGAATAAACTCTCATTTCTGCACAAAGTCATTAGTTGAAGTGCAAAACTTGAAAAAAAATACCGCATTTGGTACGGGAAAATCAACGATGTTTGGGCTTGGATTTTTTGATGAAATTCCCAGCAAATAAAATAGCTTTCACAACAAAAATCAGACCTAGTACTGAGATATAGTGAAATAGTGAAGTTTTTAGCATTTTTTCAGTTTACGGATAGAGCTACAGCCGTTTCTTTGTGCCAATCTTGTCCCAACGTGTTTTCCGCCATTGGCACGACCCAAATGCATTCTTGGATACCCCGAAAATTTTGGCAAGGACAGACAGCATTTTCTTTATGCCTGTAGTGTTCCTAAGTCGTCAAAACTTTCAAAAAATGCATTGGCAGCTCAGTGAATTTACCTCTCTTCGAGCTTCAAAGCCAACTTCTTTTGGCGCCTTTAGAAACCCACCGAGTAAAAATATGCCGTAAAAATCGCTAAAAAGTGTGACACCTTTAAGCTTCATGATGTGCTATCCAGTAGTGAAGACAGGCAAAAAAGGCCCGAAAATGAGCAAAAATCCACTTTTAACGGCGGCTACAGCAAGGACAAGACACTTTAACGACGCCATCCGGCCTCACAAACTAAAAACACAATCCCTGGGTACTACACAACGTGGGATGTTTTCATGGCAATGCCTAATATGGATTAGAGAAAGCTAATTGATTGTTTTGATACAAAAAACTCGAAAAACTTCCTGGATGGGAAAGGGTTAAAGTCAAAATTTCAGAGATTGGAAAACCAGAAGTACCCGAATAAAATCCTTTGGAGCTAGACAAATCCCATCCACTTATGGATTCGATACGGGATCGTATAAATATGAGAAAGCCGCGTTTGATGATCCAACTACGTCAACCTGACTCCCGTATCTCCAAGCGCCCAGAAGAAGTAAGATTGTGACCAATACAACAGAGTAGGGCTCTAACTTGACTTTGCTTATTCGATTTGTAATTGCTATTTATGTCATACCTTTACATTGCTGAGCGGTAATATTTTTCACTATACCAACTAGCTCATCAAAAGAAAACGCTCTATACACTTGTTCTTCTCCTGATGAGACAGCCAATAGTTCAAAAATGTTTATGTCCAATCCTACACCAAGTGCATAAATAACGACTCCCTTGTCTTTCATTCCTTTTGATGCCTTAGCAAGATCGAGATACGGTCCTTTGTCTTTTGTTTGTTGACCATCGGTGACAACTAATGCGACCTACAAGATAGATAAACAAACTTATATTTTTAAAAATATATATATATTTCTAAATTTAGATTCTATTTTGGCTCAATTTTTTGCAAAATATACAAAATATTTTGAAGCTAAATAAAATATTTTTCAAACCAGTTTATAATGAGGAAGAGCAAGAAGATCTACAACAACAACAACAACAACAATGATATAGACAAGGGCAGCAACAACAAGAACGAAAACCAAAAAGAGAACGCGAATGAGATCGAGAACGAGAACAAGAAAGAGAATTTGAACAAGAACAAGAACGAGAACGAGAAAGAGAATATGAACGAGAACAACGAGAACGAGAACAAAAACGAGAAAAAGAATGTGAACGAGAACGAGAACAAAAACAACGAGAACGAGAATGCCAACAAGAAAAACAAGAAGGAGAACGAGAACAACAACGAGAACGAGAATGACAACAAGAAAAACAAGAACGAGAACGAGAACAACAACGAGAACGAGAATGACAACAAGAAAAACAAGAATTAGAACGAGAACAACGAGAATGAGAACAAGAACAACAACGAGAACAAGAATGAGAACGAGAACAACATCGAGAATGAGAACGAGAAAGAGAACGAAAAAACATGTGGAAGAGAGCAACGAGAAAGAGAACGAGAGCGAAAATTAGAACGAGAACATGAATGAGAACGAGAATGAGAACAACAACACGAACGAAAACAACAAAGAGAACAAGAACGAGAACGAGAACAATAATGAGAACAAGAATGCGAACAAGAACAACAACGAGAACAAGAACGAGAACAAAAACAAAAACAAGAACAAAAACGAGAACGAGAATGAGAACGAGAACAAGAACGAGAAAGAGAATGTGAACGAGAACAACAACGAGAACGAAAACGAAAACAACAGCGAAAACAAGAGAAAGAATGTGAACGAGAACGAGAACAACAACGAGAACGAGAACAACGTAAACGAGAACTAGGAAGAGGATGTAAACGAGAACAACAAGAAGAACGAGAACAAAAACAAGAAAGAGAATGTGAACGAGAACGAGAACGAAAACGAAAACAACAGCGAGAACGAGAGAGAGAATGTGAACGAGAACAACAACGAGAACGAGAAAAAGAAAGAAAAAGAGAAAGAGAAAGAGAAATTAAAGAGAATGTGAAAGAGAAGAATAAAGCATATGAGAACGAGAATGAGAACAACAAGGAGAACAAGAATGAGAACGAGAACAACGAGAACGAAACGAGAATGAGAGTAAGAACAAAAAAGAAATATTTGGCAGTTGGAATTGTTTGATGTTTATTTTCCATAGGCATATGGTGGCTGTGTTTTGCTATGGAAAGACTACAGGTAAAATGTTTTGCTATAATTGAGAATCTCTAGCTGTGTTAAAAATGAATCATGATCAGGACTACGTACACGTTTGTCCCATTATTTTGTAAACCATGCACGCAGTAAATTTCTGTGTAACTTTGAGAATTATAAATAAAATTTCATAATCAGAACGTGTTTCATTGTTGTAGTATTACAGATTATGCATTAAATAAAAAAACAATTTAGGATCAAAGTACACAAGTGTAATACTTTACCTTTTGCACATCCTTTCGCATACCATTTTCGGTGGTAAACAACTGAGTGTCAGCCATAACAAGCGCTTTATCAATGAATGTGAGACCCCTCTGATGAGGCATTGTAGCCGCACGTTTCGCGTAACTCAAATGGTTAATATATCCTCCTTGGAAGTCATTAAACTTCATATGAAGTCTTGGTTTTGAACTGTACACAACGATTCCAACGTGTGTTCCTTTTTCAGAAATCTCGAATTCGTTTATGACTTCTTGGACAAATTTTTTTGTTTTATTCCAGTTTCTTCTCGAAATACTACCAGAGGAATCAACTAGCAAGGCCAAGTCCAATGGAACTGTACATCTAGCTTAAAATAAAAGAAAGATCACATGGTTATTTTCTTATAAAAACAATTTTGTACCTTGGGGCATTGAACGAATAACGTCCGAAGTAAATTGAGTCAACTGCAGCCATGTACAGCGAATGAATGAATAAAAAGTTTGATAGATGGATAATGGATGTATAAAAAGATGGGTGGTGTGAAGAAGCATGAAAGAACAAAAGACTAGTTAGATTGCTGGTAGATGAACAAATGGATGAATGGATCTGTGAGTAGATGGATGGATGGATCTGTGGATGGACAAATGATCTGTGGATGGATAAAAGGACCTGTGGATGGATGAAAGTTTGGATTATTGATAGATTGACCTGACTGAACAAATGAAAAGTTAGATTGCTTGAGGAATAAAAAATGGACGGATGGATGATCTGTGGATGGATGGATAAAAGGATGGGTGGTGTGTAGAAGTATATATGAAAGGACACGGTGGATAGATTAATGGATGAATTGATGTGTAGACGATAGGATAGATGAGAAGAAAGAGGGATGGACGGATGGTACTTGAAACATAATGCTCACTCAAACTTAACTTACTTGGTTTTACTGGAACCTCACAGATGAGATCACCACAACCGTCAGCACAGCATTTGGTCCCAGGTCTACAATCAATGTCTGCCTGGCACTCTGGGTCGGGATCGGGGCATTGTGTTAAGATTGGAAGTCTGGGACATACTTTTCTCTCTAAATCAAAATATAGAACAGCAAAAAAAGCTT
This sequence comes from Zoanthus pulchellus, assembly GCA_027575285.2. Lineage (NCBI taxonomy): Eukaryota > Metazoa > Cnidaria > Anthozoa > Zoantharia > Zoanthidae > Zoanthus > Zoanthus pulchellus. Next base: position 529 of record JAOBRB020338856.1, on the reverse strand, counting down.
AATAACTTTCAAAAAGATTCTTTTCTAATCGCAGTTCACACAGTGGTAGCGTTTTGGCTGCATTGAAAAAAGCTAGTTAAACCTTTTGCGAGCATAGTTGCCGGGAAACAGCAAAACGTTTTTACGTACACGTGATATCTTCTCGTGCAATAAGGATACGAGAAAAATGGACTTTGATAGCTAGTATACAACAAAATACGTTATCAATCAAATTACCAAAATATTAGGGCATGATTAAACATTAAGCCCGATTTATACGTCACATTTTACGCCTGCCAAATCTAATGCGAATAAAGAAAGTTCTATTGTTCAACTTCATTTGTATTAGATTCGACTCATGTAAATTCCGACGTTTACATCGGTCCTGAGACATGTGAATGTGTGTTTGTTATCTTATAAATAACAAGACGCATAGCTGCGTGAACTCGGGCTTCTCATGGAGTAAGACGCAATTTCATTTGTAACATTTTGCTTTTAAATATTTCGTTATTGTTCACGGTTTCAGTTACGTGACTCTGGAGCGTAATTT
>JAOBRB020338746.1:0-10742 GCA_027575285.2 Zoanthus pulchellus | reverse complement strand
CATACTTACCGTCATGTTCATCTTCATCGTCATATTTACCGTCATGTTCATCTTCATCGTCATACTTACCGTCATGTTCATCTTCATCGTCATACTTACCATCATGTCCATCTTCATCGTCCTACTTACCGTCGTGCTCATCTTCATCGTCATATTTACCGTCATGTTCATCTTCATCGTCATACTTACCGTCATGTTCATCTTCATCGTCATACTTACCATCATGTCCATATTCATTGTCATACTTACCGTCATGTTCATCTTCATCATCAGAGTTACCGTCATGTTCATCTTCATCGTCATACTTACCGTCATGTTCATCTTCATCATCATACTTACCGTCATGTTCATCTTCATCGTCATAGCTACCGTCACATTCATCAACGTCACCATTATGTTTATCATCATCGTCCGAGCAAACGCTTCCTTATTCTGACCAAAACAAATTTCATATTCCCTTCCACCCCTGCGACCCGGAATCGAGTCCTGGGCTCCGCATGTGGGTTGAGATTTGTTGATGTGGACACTCCCTAGATACTCCGGTTTTCCTCCCTCAGAAAATTCTACTTTCACGGCAAGATCTGAGCCGTTGATCGATCCGGCATTAGCCTTTGGCTAGGAAGAATGGGCAACCACTTCTTATGCAATTGAGGTTACATATAAAGTATTGTTATTAATATTATCAATATTAATATTATTATTTTTATTATTATTATTATCATTGCCCCTAAACTAGCCGGTATCGTTAGTTTTTATCAGAACAAAAATGCCTTTAATCTATTTAAGCGTTACTGTTGTTCTCTATTTGTGATGTATTAGTAAAATTGTTTAGGCGATTATAAAGTTTCCTGGTTTCTCACTGATGAAGTTTTACTCTAGGTAATTACAGCCGGCGTGACAATAAAATTTTAAAATTGCCGTCTCACCCTTTGTGCATATTTTCATTTTTTTAGATGATAGCCATTTTTTCTCTGATAAAGTTTTTGTCAAATTTACCTGAGACAGTTATTCACTTCAGGTAGTGAGTATTCACTTCTCCATCGGCAAATAATTGTTAGATGTACATTAGCTGTACATAAAATACATTTAATTAATAGTGAGTCTTAGTGAGACAATTTCTTTTTGTAGACGCAGAATAGGTCTCGAAGAAACCGGAACTTTCGCGAAGTGTTATTGAAGAAAATAATGTAAGCATCATTGATAAAGAACTGATTGCACTTCATAAATCCTTGAAAGATTGTACAATAACCGCATGTTTGTGTTTTATGAAAAAGTTCATTTGTCATATTCAGTTGGTGACCAATTGCCAACCAAGGACTCCAGGCTGAAACATTTGTCAATTCTTTTTGATGTTGTAAAACTTTTTCCTTTATAAAATTGTTTCCGTAAAAATACCGAAAGAGAGTTTGACTTTCGAAATACTGAGAAATGTATACCAAACACATCTACCCCAAACAATTTTATTAAATTATTAAATACTCACAAAATTAATTATATACCACTGACTTGACAGAACATTGAAGGAATTCACATATATTACAGGTTAAACTATTTTTAGTTATTTGTTAACCTAGTTTTTTAAGCCTAGTATTTAAACCTAGTTTATTATTTTTAAATCTGGTTTATTTTTATAAACATAGTTTATCTTTAAAATTTTGTTAAACTAATTCATATTTAATGACTGAATTATAGTCATTATACTAGTGGTAAGACTGGGACCTATAAATTATAAGGTTGAGAATTATAGTGTGAATTGTAATGATTGCTTGTGAATAAGAAGGAGGACTAGAGATCCAGAGATTTGGAGTTCAAATCTTAATGAGTAGCAAAAAATGAAGTTAAAGGGAAAAGGTAAGAGTGATGTTTTATGGGGGTTTGGTAAAAGGTGGTGAAGTGGAGGGTTAGCAATAACTAGCTATAGGAAGGGAATGATAGAACATGAAGGGAGGGATAGTTGATGAGATGCCAATGAAATTAAAAAAAAATCGTTTTTTCAGATAGTTGATATAAAAATAGTCTAGGTTTATTTAAAAATACATTATGTTTAAAAAAAAACTAGACCAAAAAATGTAATAGGTTAAAAGAAAAACCTAAAATAACATTTGACGTGTAACACATATAATAAAAACCGTAAATACCCAGCACAGAGATGCCGACTGGCCACAATACCGGGATCTCTTCAATCTTCCTTCGACAATGTGAAGGTTCTTTTATGTATATCCCTATACATCCTAATCCAAGAAAACGTGAAGGTCTAACCATTCGCAGATAAAGATTATGGCAAAGGCAGCCTGAATACTGGTAGTGGTAGGTCCAGAAATTGAACCTGGTATTTATAAGTGTTTAACAATACCTTAATTCGTGTTCGCCCACCTTTTTATAACTGAGTTTAGTAATAGGAAGAAATAGCTTGCACATACTCTTGGTTCTTTTCGTAATTTATCAACTTCTTCTGTACTTTTTAAAATGACTTATTATATTTAGGAGGAGCAGCGATAATACAACAGATCTGGAAATGGTTTACCGTTTTAATGCGTCTGATTTTACACCGGATATTGCCAAACTTATTCACTCGTTTGGAGATCTTGAAGGTGTTTCTGTTAGAACATTTCAACCTTATGTTGGAAACGATGGTAAGTTTTCTATTTATTTTTTGTTCTTTTTTGTTCTTTTAAAACAAGGTGAATTTTGTCTGGCACAGTTCTTATTTACTTAAAATGGTGACAAAAACCCCTTCATAGTCATATTCTACCAGACGATTAACCGAAAAAGCAATTGTAAAATTGTTTAAAACACTAAATTGTGTTTCTTTTCTCTCCAGTTTATATTTGGGGCCCACTGACCACTGTTACTCCTAGTGATGGCCTTAAGGTTTTTGTAAATTGGCAATGGAACCGAAGCTTTGTTGAAGATGTTGTTGAATTCGTTGATGATGTACCGAAGCTTCCTCACGGAATACTGAAGGGTTACCGAATAATTTCTTATGATGTTCTCTCTAACGAACCCATTGTCATAGACGTGTTTGGCAATAAAAGAACATGGGTGATTGAGGAAAGAAGACCACTTAGAACATATAAACTTGGAGTACAAGCATTGACACTTGAAGGGTTTGGGCCAGTTAATAATTTTGAAAGTTTTAGAACCAAAGATGTAGGTAAGTTAAAAGGGCCAAATCCTTTTACTTATCCAAATCTTTTAATCGTCAGCACCCGCCTATTTTAAATAGAACATTGAATAATCATTTCAAACTTGGAGTCACTAAAGTTTTCAAACCTTACAATAAACTTTGAACATGCATTTGTGTAAAAATGATTAACCGAACATTAACATTAAAAATGTTACTGATTTTTTTTATTTTCTCGTACTACAGTTGCTGGTTGTGGGTGACACAGAATTCCCTCGACTCGCTAACGCAAAATATACATTTATTTGATAACAGAACCAGACAGCAAGGCGCACGTACGTCACGTCAACAGCTTGGCGTACAATTTAGCGTTTTGCGGAGAAAAGCTATAATATAAAACTAGTATTACAAAATGAAGAATAAATCAAACAATAATGGTAAGAAAAGAGATATAACTATATAACAATTCTGTGCAATTCACGGCCAAAAAAGTTTCCAATAACTACGGAGCCCGGGAAGGGCCATGCATGCGTGCGTAGGGCATCATATTAGAGATGTACCCTTTTTTTCTTTTGGCGAACACTTTTTTACTTTTGGTGCGACCTTTTATTCTTTTGCGCAACTTTTATTTTTGAAATAACTTTCTCATTGCTGACGCAACTTTTTTTATGCTGGCACGATTTTTTTTTGGCTGGCGTGACTTTTTTTTGCTAGCGCGACCTATTTTCGGTGGCGCAACTTTTTTTTGGTTGGCGCGACTTTTTTTGCCGTAACCAGATGAATGACGTTATCTCGTCAAAAAACATGTTTTTTCTTGTTTTTCATAACCAATAGTTAGTTATACAAGCATATCACCTAAGTAAGGATAAACACAAAATCGCAAGAAAAGGTGAAGTTTTAAGAAAGAAGAGGTAAAAAGTAACGTTAAGATGAAATTAATACTTTTTTTTGTATATTTTTGAAATTCTTTCTATAACTTTGAACATTATTTTCTCGAGAACCAAGGGGGATGGGGGGGGAAGGTAGGAAGTTCAAATAAAGGTCCAGTAATTGTGTCAAGTAATAACGAACAGCTATTCGAAGTCCTACTGATAAGTAACAAAAACTCTGCCAAATATCTAAAAAACTGAGAGGGAGGGGGAGGGGACAGAAAATATCTTCGGTTTATAGTTTTAAAGAATACATTAAAATTTAAAAAACTTCGAAAAAAAAAATCCATGTCATATTCACTTTAAGCTTGCTTTCTCCCCCTATCAAACCTTAGTTTATTCATTCATTAATAAGTCACAACAGTGACCAATGTAAATAGAATACTGTTAGAACAATAACAAAAGCATTTTTATAAAAACCAACAAACAACTTTAAAAAACATTTTTAAATAAACAAACAACAACTTTAATATAATTTTTTTCTCAACATTCCTTGTTACATTCTTTTTTGTTAAAAGAAAGCGAATGTATACTAAAAAACACAATTTCATGATCAGTCATAAGATATTTTTCTTAGCAGAAATCAATGTTCAATTCAAAGTTCTAAGTAAATAGTTATTTAATAACAATAGTGGTTAAGGCCGATAAATTCAATGGTAATGTGTAATCACTGAATGCGTTCACATTCAGAAACAGCATAAATTATGTAGTACTTCAATATCCGAGGGTCTCCCTTTATTAAGAAAAATAGTCAGACATTTGGAAGGATAAAAACTCTGTAGACTTAATCTTGTGAACTCGAAGTAAAAGTGAAAGTAATAAAGAGTTATTACATAAGATGTCAAAGGCAAGTAAGTGCTATTTAAACAAACATTAACAAGTACAGTATATAACTGAGGTCAAAATGAACACGAGACTTTCATCAAGAGAAAAAAATTAATGTTACTCAGCACATTTACATTTAACATGAATTCTCTTCTTGTGTTCAGTCTTAGCATTTGCAATTTCAAGGGAAATTCGTTTTTGCTTGTCCACTTTTAGTGAATGTTCCTACTCAGTATCTTGCTCTCTTTTAAGTACCAGCAGCACTTTTCAAAAGAATCATCTTGACTCATTATCATAGGTGGTAAATCATCATCACTTTCATCACTGCTAGTTGTTATCTTTTTGGACAACAAATACAGCCTCACATCTTTCATTTTTTTCAGTGTAATTTTCAATGTTGAAAGGTAGCTCTTTTCCATTCACTTCCAGAGTAACACCCATTTCTTCATTGTGAAAATTTCCGATAGGGAAAAAGATTAATTTAGAAAGTTTCATGGTGTCTATTTTGTTACTTGATAACAGCATGCTAGCAAACCTGCTGCCACCTTCCTTAGCTGGTGGTACAAAAACATAGTCTTTGTCCTCCTCTTGGAAGCGTTGCCATCCAACTTGACTCGTTTGGACTTCGTTTTTTTCTTTTTCACGCTTTTTCTTTTGCTGTTGCTTGACTAAAGCAGTTGTAAACTTAATGGAACTATCTTTCTTTGAGGCCAAGTATGCCTCGATCAATCTTCGTTTTTTGGACTCTTTTTCTTCCTTGGATTGTTTCTCTTGGGCGGCACTACAAAAACCACGAAGGCTCAATCTGTCCCCTGCTGTCAAGAGCCCCATACCTTTAAGGACATCATCACTCGCATTTAGGGCCCCTGAAATATCAATCTGAGAAAAAAATATTTAAGTTACTACTATATAAATGCTCTTTTCCAGTGCAGACACAACATACTTTATTTTGTTGTAGCAGCTATTTTATTTTATTAACTTAAAGAGTGGTAATACCACAGAGGTACTTTTTTACCTTCGCTGTTTGGCTCTTATTCAGTTTTTGTAATGTAAAATAAAGTCATAATTTATATTATATGCAAATGAAATCAGCAGTATAAATATGTCTCAGTGGTGTGGGAGCTTTTTAAGATTTGTGACAATGTCAAGTCAAATCTAGGAAATTAAAGATTAAATTAAGGAGAATATAAGATTGAGATATAGATGTTATTGACCAGTACTAATGTTTTATAAAAATAGTGAGAAGCTTTGATGGTTTATGCATCAATTTTCTGTTCTTGATAAAATGTTGCTGTTTGATAGTAAAATGTAGAGTAGCCAGCCTAAGTTAATTTACCAGCAAGTGTTCAATTTTGGCTGTCTCTGGCAATGACAATACAAATGTAATCTGTTTAGGATTAGTTACATTGCACAGTTGTACTTAACTATTATATTTATTTTTATCCGCATAAATCAAACCTCTGCCTGTTGTGGTTTTTTACGAATGATTTACTCTATAAAATTTATTCATTCTTTCAATAGACCATTTTACGGTTCCTGAAAAGTAACCAAGCTTCTACATGAAACTGAGGCTTAGGGTGACCTGACAAAGTTAGAGAAGTTGAAATAATTATCATAAGAAAGACTTTCACATCTCTAACTGTGTTTTATGTAGAAGCTTGGTTACATTTCAGGAACTGTAAAATGGTCTATTCGTTTACGAATAATATGGCTGTATTCAGAAATAAATTAAGTACTACTTACATTGACTAGATAATCCTCAGCCATCTTACTCAACTGCACATGTTCCTAGTTTAGGCCCACGATAAATTTCGCGGTGGAGTACCAATGAACACCAGCGAAAAAATTGCGCCATCCAAAAAAATGTTGCGCCAACGAAAATAGGTCGCGCTAGCAAAAAAAAAGTCGTGCAGGCATAAAGATTAGTTGCGCCAGCAAAGAAAAAGTTGTTTTAAAAATAAAAGCTGCACAAAAGAATAAAAAGTTGCGCCAAAAGCAAGAAAGTGTTCGCCAAAAAGAAAAAAAAGGTACATCTAATATGATGCTCTACGCAAGCATGCATGGCCCTTCCCGGGCTCCGTAATAACATTATCAAACGCCGTTTCCTGTCAACAAGTTCATAAAGAAACGAAATTTACATGTCTGCATAAATTTAGTATGGTGCAAAAATAAAAACGTCACGAGATCTTAAAACACAACATTAACATTATTGGCAAAATGTCCCAAACAACAGTAAAGTAGAGTTGATATATTGTCAAAAAGTTGAGCTATTAGTTATCATTTTGGTTAATTATATGAAATGGCAAAAAATTAATTAAAGGCTGACGTGGTTGGCGCAGTTGGTAAGATCTCTGCCTTCCAACCACAACGTACCAAGTTCGATTCCGGCACTTTGCCGAGATTTGAATATTTGTGTGGCCTTCTTTTCCGCCTAAGCCAACTCAGCTTTCCATCCTCCTGGGGTAGGTAAATGAGTACCAGCGTCTGCTGGGAGCTAACCTGCGATGGATTAGTGTCCTGTCCAGGGGGAATCAAAGACTCTTATCCGCTTAACACTACAGAAACCTGAGTTAGCGCCGGCTCCATTGGCCGCTAGGCTCGAAAGGATTTAGCAAAAAATTAATTAATAGCAAAGTTCAATGAAAGAATGCCATCTGGTTAGCCTAATCGGTAAGTTGCCAGTCTGTCGTGCGCGTTCGATTTCCCGCTGAACCAGCACTTAGGGTCTGGACAAGCATTTAGGGTCTGGGCCAGCACTTAGGGTTGCATGGACCAGCTCTTAGGGTCTGGACCAGCACTTAGGGTCTGGACCAGCACTTTAGATCTGGACCAGCGCTTAGTGTCTAGACCAGCAGTTAGAGTCTGGACCAGCACTTTAGATCTGGACCAGTGCTTAGGGTCTGGACCAGCACTTTAGATCTGGACCAGCGCTTAGGGTCTGGACCAGCTCTTTAGATCTGGACCAGCGCTTAGGGTTTGCATCAGCAGTTAGAGTCTGGACCAGCAATTAGGGTCTTAAAATAATTGAGGAGAAAGTGTTGCCTAAATGGGCTATAACAACCGTAATAAAATAATTTTATTGATTTTGCTTTAATGTTTCTCTTTGATAAAATGTGCACTTGTGTGTTTTCAACAGTAAAACTAAAAAGCCAAAATATCCCCAAAACACTAAAACAAATATCTTTTCTTTCACGTTTAGCTACAACAATCGCCCCTGTCAATGTCACTGGGCTTGTTTTGAATTCAACAAGTTTGTTTGTGGAGTGGGTCCCAATTCCCAAGTCCTCCGCCTTGCCGGCTGAACTACAAGGTTACTGTGTTGAGGCTGTCGCAATGCACAGTTCTGCGGATAATAAAATCAAAATTGTCAGTGGAATAAACTCATCAAATACTACCTTAGATGGGCTTGAAATATTTTCAAACTACAGTATTGTTGTCTCTGGTAGGTCCCATAAGCTCTGTGGAGCTCAAAGCAAACCGATGTTCTTGCAGACCAAAGCTGAAGGTATGTAAACTAGCTTTTATTGTAATAGTTTAGCACTTTTACATGAGAGCTTCTCATCTTTAGTTTCTTCTTACCAATTAACCTTCTATTAACTAGTAATATGTTTAAATGTTGTAATACGCATTCAATTTCTAGAGAGGAAAACTTGAGTGTCACAAGGGTGTCAAGTTAAAGTGAATTGTCCCATCCCACATTCCAGGTCTAAGACTATGACCTAAGCCTCAGTGTGTACTTTAAAGTGTGAAGAGTTTAAAAAGGAGTAAAACTGAAGTTGCCTTATATCCGCCCCATGAGTTAACCTACGTTTTTACGACCCTCAAAAATTCGTTGAAATTCAATTTAAACTTATTATTTTAAACAAATAAACTACATTTACTGCATATTTTGAAAATACTACTTTCTTCTGTAATCTGGCTGATACAAAAAGGAATAAAAAAGCCAGCCTTTGGAAATCATAACAAAAACTGAGCTTGGTACATTTCTATGAATTTTTACGTTGAAATTGCTCGCCTTGCTCTTCACTTGGTATTGAGCGGTTAGTGAAGATAGAAAAAGAAAAAAAAACTAAATGAATGAAATAGTTTTCTCGAATGTTCCATTTTGGCAAATTGCACTTCAACTCCAAGCATCCCAAAGTAGTTTTGAGTTGAGTAACTAAACTTGCAGGTCACTTAACGTTAGAAAAACATATAACTTCAATTTTCAGCTTTCCTTCTACAACTACTAGCACTTACAAACTCTCGATTGGTCAAATAGTAGTTTTCAAGAAACGAATATGATTGGATAGTGACTACTTTTAGAATAATTTATTGATGTATTTATCAAAGTAACAGAGTTTCTTTTTTCTTATTTATAACACATTTGAAACCTAAGGTTGGATTACAGCTGTTTAATGGTAGATGGCGTGTGGATATGAAGAGGGAGTAGATCTTAGCTTATTGATTTTAATGATGCAATTCTAAACTGGGGGTTTCTCTCTATTTTAGTACCTAGTGCTCCACCAAGCAATATCTCGGTGGTTACAACTAGTTCATCAAGCTGCCAGGTAGCCTGGGATCCAGTCCCTTTTAAACACAGAAGAGGAAAGATTCTTGGGTACTTCCTTCAGTACCATGAAGCATCTGCTTACTTCATTTCACCAAAAAAGAATGTTACGTTGGATGTTCGTGTAACTCTGTACCAAGTGAATGGATTAAAATTGTTCACCAAGTATCACGTTAGATTGTCTGCGTTTAGCTCAGTTGGTTTCAGTTCTTGGGAAAAGCACACGTGTCTCACCGCTGAGTCAGGTTAGTCTGATGCTTAATAATTCTGCGCATTTATAAAAATAAGATAAAAATTGTTTTTGTTTTTACGTATTTTTTAAATGTATATGCATTGTTTTGTATTAAGTTGCATTGTCTTTTTTCTTGTAACAACTTTCCGCTTTTTTATCCTTTGTGCAATTAACTCTAGCGGAAAAATAAGAGTGTTTTTGGTTTTACTATTTTAGATAATTTTATATGTAACGATAGGCAATTAGTCTAGGAATGGGTACCTTTCTCTACTCGTCACGACACACGCAAATTTTTGCATTATTAGTTCATCTTAAGTTCAGGCGCGAGTTCATCTTTCATATAAACTGGCGTTATGTACATGTATATCAGAACTGAAAAACGATAATAAGATAACTTTGCAGTTCAGATTTCGTAAACGCCCTTTGCTGACTAATAATCTTACCAAAGATCACAGAAACCTCACAAATGATAACACTAGAAACAAACAAATCAACTCTACCATGTTTTCTCTTTCGTACGGAGCCCATGCAGTTAGGGCCACTTATAATTTATCCTCTTCAACTTCCTTTTACGACTTGTACCCTTTTGGCACGATTTTTAATTTTTTTTATCCCAATCAACTTTTAGTTTTTGGCACAACCTCATATTTTTTGGAACGACTTCTATTTTTTTTCGTTTTTGTTTAATGCGAAACAGGTGTTCGGATCGCAGATTTGTGAATTTCCATGTTGTTGTAATTTTTTTAGTAATATGTGTGTGTTCGGTTTAACTTTGCAAATGTAATGCATTTAGTGTAGGATAAAAGTAGGTATAAATTAATAAAAAGTAAAAAGATGAATGAATAAATATTAAATGAAACTGAAAATAGAAAAGGCTTTTCGGATGAGTATGGTTGGTTATTATCGATAACGGATGTATGTAAGCTTATATAGGTGACGGAAAACTGATCATGATTCCTGGTTAAACAGGATAGTGTGTTGATTTACCCGTGGACGAAGAGCTTTGTCAGTACCGTAGCTACCTTGAGGCAGACGAGGCAGCTGCCTCGTCTGGAATTTCACTAGAAATGTACGTCAGGCCCT
>JAOBRB020338635.1:0-10745 GCA_027575285.2 Zoanthus pulchellus | reverse complement strand
GCTTTGTTAAATACACGTTCATTGCACGAGTTGTCAGATAGTCGGCGGTTGATTGATGCTGGAAGTTGCTTTATTATTATATTATTTTTTATATATAACAATGTAAATAGCGTATATTCTTCATTAAATACTGTCTGATGAGTGCGTGAGCACGAAACTCAGAGTAAGAGAAACCTTGTCTCTCTGTTTTTTTTTTATTTCGTATAGTTAGCTCTACACTCTTCATGTGTATTGAGCACTTTTTTAACCGCATTAGCCTCTCCACCATTTATATATATATATATTACCACCTGGTGTTACTGGTTGTTTGGGCCCCTAACAATTGCTATTCTAAGGAAGACACCCTGTCAGAACTCTGATTTTAAGTTCATGATTATGCAGTTAGTGTCTCTGAGGCTTCTATTTATCCGGACTTCTTCGCTTCATGTACTTGTGTAAGTGGGTCTCTGAAAAATCTTAATAGTTCATAACTATACTCTTTTTTAAAATATGTTTAAAAAACCGATCTCTTAAAAGATTTTTATCAAGAATTTTCGGCAGCGCGTTCTGCTGCCTTTCTCAAGTGTATGATTTAAAATTACAATAGTGGTTAAAATAGGAGATAAAATGAATAAATTATAAAGCTATATAAAAAATCCAGGGAGTGTGCAATAATGGAATAAAACAAAAATAAAATCAGTCGAGCTTGGCTGACTATAGAAATATATAAGCATTAAAATGCAATGATAATAAAAATAAAAATATAAATTGTTCGCTAGTGTTCTTTAAAGTTCTTAATTAAAGGCAGAAATGCTTTGGGAAAATCCCTGCGTTCGTTGACTGTGTTGTTATTAATCGTTGAATAAAAGGACTCTAAAAACAACCGTCTGGCAAAATTATGTTCGTTAGTGGGTATAGCGCGGATGAATGTCGTGCACATTGGTCACGGCATGGTGACGTATTGCTGATTCCCCGCTTGCTGCTCGTGCTGGGTTGTGCTCCGAGGAAAGTGAGTGCCAGCTCCGTTTGCTCTCCCCGACATAGGTGAAAGAGCAGTCCTTGCATTTTACTTTATAGACTATTCCCGGAGTTCTCTCAGACCCCAGGGTCTGGCGTGGCTTGCACGTTGTCTGAATATTGTGTGTGTTGAGTGATCTTTTAATTCTCTCAGAAACGCCATGTATGTAGGGCAAAACCACGAATCCTTTTGTCTCTGAATGTTGTTCTGTTTGCGGATCCATCTGGGGACTTGTCCTTGGTTTCACAGGCTCAATCTATGAAATTGTCGTTTTAGCCATTCAATTTTAGCACCTCACGAACGTGTGACTTCTCTTCAGCACATAGTGCGGGCTTGGACGGTATTGCCTCCGCACGCCTCATCAAAGTGGTAACTACGGATCTCTTATGTTTAGCAGGATGGTGCGAGTCAAATAGAAGATATATATCTATGTGTGTGGATTTCCTGTATACCTTTATTTCCGGTTTACTGTGGTTATTGTGCGGAACCGTGAGGCAAGTTTCTAAAACAGGATTGATGTCTTGCCATTGTTGGTGGACGGGCGTTTGACCGTAAATTAAAAACTATACTCTTGCTTTTCCCCTTCATGGATTGTCTCGTCATGATTAACAAGGGGGTTTCTTCCTGTTTTTCGTAATTCTCAATAAAGAAGAGAGAGAAGGACTTAAGCAGATAAATGATATGAGGAAAGAAGGGAGAGCAATAGTATTTCCAACGGACAAATCAGGGAAGTTCTGCATAGACAATTATGAGAATTATGTTGCTGGCATGGAAGAAAATGTGATGAAAGATAAAATCATAACAACGAAGGAAAAGGAGAATATAGTGAGACAACTAAATGGCCGTAGCAGCATGTTATGCAAAGCACTAGGACTGTTCAGGGACCATTGCCAACTAGGTGACGAGAGACTAACTGCAACCCTGAAGCAGGACATCAACATGCTACCACCAACAATTAGTAGCCTAAGAAAAGATCATAAGTCCCCCAAAGAAGGTCAGGAAAAGAAAGGGCCACCAATGAGACCAGTACGTCATACATCATCAGCACCAAATAACGTCCTATCTACTATTTTAGCACCAATAAAAAGAACATTGACTGAAAAGAATAAAAACAGAGCCATTGCATCCACGGAAGAAATGATAACTACTATACAGAAAGCGAATGAGAAAACAACAGTAAGTACAAGGAAGATTGGAATTGGATCCATGGATTATAAAGCATTGTACCGCTCTCTGTCTAGAGAGTGGGTAATCTTAAAGACTATGCAAGAAACGAATGTAATAATAGAAGTTGATGACTGGAGAGAGTTGGCACTCACCCATAAACGAGAGGAGGTAGACAAAGCAGGATTGTCCAAGGTAATCCACAAGAGAAAACATAAAGGAAGACCAAAAACAGGAGTAATTACTCCAAGAGCTTTCTTATTACTCCCAGAGAATGAAGAAAAGGACAAGTGGAAACAACCAGAAAGATCTCCTACAGAAGAAGAAGAAAAGAAGAAGATGTTGGCCATGGAAATCGTTACAGGAGTAGTGGCAGTAACGGCAAACCACTGCTACAGTTTTAACAACAAATGGAGGAAACAAGAGAACGGCGGAGCCATTGGCAACTTGCTGGCAGGATGAACTCCCAAATTGGTCATGGCATGGTGGACCACACACTGCAATTAAATGGCAGCAAATGCAGCTCAAGAACCAATACTGGTAGAAGAATCGAACTCACTGTATGTGGACGACTACAATTTTGTCTTCCACATACCACCACCAGGTATGAGATGGATACATAAAGAAATGAAGATGGAAATAAAACAATGCTTGATACAGTAAGATATGAAAAAGCCTGACGATGTTAGATTAATGGAACAAATCATCAAAATGGCCAGTTCTATTTGTCCAATCCTACAGTTCACAGGAGATTGCTCAGGTGTCAATGCAAACAACAAGCTACCAGTTCTATAGACATGAACTGTTGGTTTGAAGATAACTACGTATTGTACGAGGATTACACAAAGCAAATGGCGTCGAGTCTAGTAATACCGCAACGGAGTCCCGTACCAAGGAACGTAAAGAGAGCCACTATCACACAAATGGCTGTCAAAGTACTACAGAATACCAGCCTCGAATTACCTTGGCAAAGAAAAGCGGATCTGCTTTCCAACTTAAGCCTACGGATAAAGCAGTCAGGATACAATATGCCTCCTTTAGACTCAACATCTGCAAGTCAGGCATAAAACGATGGGAAAGGAGGGTACAAATAGATCCATCTGGAGAAAGACCCCTATACCGTGAAAGGGAAAAAGAAGAAAGACAGAAGGAGAAGGAGAGAAAGAAGGAAACATGGTACACAAGGAGAAAAAAAAACATTCAACGCATTCCTTACTTTCTGCCCCCCTACTCCAAACGGCACGTTGGTGTTGTCATGGAAGCGGATAGCGAAAGAAGTCAGTGAACAGAGCAATAGTCTGGTTACCCCAAAAATTGTAGAACAAAGAGGATCCGGAGTGCCACTATTGAGCTTGTTAACAAGGAATTCCCCCATGGAAACTGACAACTGCGATAAACAAGGATGCCCGGTCTGTGAAAAAGGGAAAGGAGAGAAAAAGTAATGCCTAAAGAGCACCCAAACAGGAGCAGGATATACCATCAAGTGCACGAATTGAAATGAAAAAATGAAAACTTACTAGCGATATATCATGGAGAGACACTGTACAGCAGGTTGATGGAACATGCTAAAAGACACATAAAAACAAACAGGAAGAAAACCCCCTCGTTAAGCATGAAAGGGAAAAGCAAGAGTATAGTTATGAACCATTAAGATTTTTCAGAGACCCACTTACACGACAAGTACATGAAGGAGTTCGGATAAATAGAAACCTCAGAGACACTAATTGCATAATCATGACCTCAAAATTAGAGTTCAGACAGGGTGTCGTCCCTAGAATAGCGATTGTTAGGGACCTAGACAACCAGTAACACCAGGTTGTAATATAAAAAAAATTACACTCAACAAAGACTAGCATCCCACAGAGACTAGCACGAGACATAGGACGCCAGTGTAACTACCACTACATTACCGAGGATTGAGGATTGTGTCTTTATTTTTGTCTATTTTGTTTTTCGTCCATCTTCGTGATTTATTAAAGCCATCTAATACTGTCTCCCCTCTGGGGCTGATCTTGCTATTGTTAGCGCCACTCTTTCTCTGGCTGCTATTTCTTGCCCTTCCCCTCTCTCTATTCCTATTGAAACCAGGTCTCCCAGTACGTCTGGAGTCCCTCGTTTTGGGTCTTTTGCTGCAGCAGTTCAAAATTCCAGGCCCAATATTCCTTTCTTTCTATTGAAAGTAGACAGAACCAATACTATTGTTGTCCGTGTCACGTCGGGATTCTATACCCGGGCTTCCTACATTAAAGAAAAATTTATGTCCGTCCTGTTCAAACTTATCCGCCCAGAATCGGTTAGCTCCGTCTAGCTGTGCCTGGGATGCAATTTTAGATTTACATTCAAGTCTGCTTTCCAAGCGGAAAAAACTAAATTACTTTTCAGGGGCCTCTCAAGCGAGGGTGTCTTTTTTCCCGCCTTCGAGGCAGAGAAGCGATCAACTTGCGTGACTATCACCCGTATGCCGGCTGAAGTGCCCGAGGGCATTATCAGGTCTGTCTTTTCCACATTTGGGAAGATTTCGGCATATAACCGAGAGACTTACGCCTCTTGCTCTTCTATCTTTAAGGGGTTCATCAATCTTTTGATGACTGTTGACCGTGACATCCCTGCAGTGCTTCATTCTCGCCGAGACGACCTAGATCATCTTGTTGAGGCTGACCCTGCGTCCCCTAGTGGCTTAACTTTGCGGGTAGTAACCATCTACGCCCCGAATCGCAACCCTGAGCGCAATACTTTCCTGGAGGATGTGGCCTCGATTTTCTGTCTTCACTATTCTGACCGGTGACTTCAATAGTGTCTTTGACCCTGCCGTTGACAGGAGGGGCACTTTTTCTGCAGCAAGGAGACTACCGAGGCTCTGTCGCGCATTCTCCTTTTGGGACGCCTTCTTGATTCCTAGCGCCACTTTTGTCCAATGCGCCAGGCTTTTACCTGGACCAGCTCCAACGGGTCTTCGGTCTCCAGCATCGGCCACATTTTTCCCACCAACTCTTGTCTTGTTGCGTCACTCCTTGTCCTCTTCAGACCATTGTTATTTGTCTATCTTTTTTAACCTGCCTGCTCTTGTTTCTCGTGGTTCTGGCTACTGGAAGTTTAATCTTTCGTTCTTTGATGACCCTGTTATCGAGATCAGGTGTTATCATTCTGGTCTTTCTGGGTGACGCAACAATGCTCCTTTATGTCCCTAGCGAATTGGTGGGATGTGGGCAATTCAAAAGTGAAAGCCATCTCCATCAACTATTCTCACTACCTGTCCTCGATTCGGAAGTCCAGATTGTTTTTTCTTGAATCTCGTTCCGTTCACTTTTCTGCACTCCCCGATTTCAACAACCCCTTGATAGAGCTTGCGTCGCTCAATGCAATAGCTGCCCGTGGAGGCCAAATACTATCTCGTGCCCGGTGTATTAAGTAGGGGAAAACATCTTCATCTTACTTCCTTCGTTTAGAAAAAAAAATGGAAATGACAGTTATGTTACAGTTATCCGTGATTCCTCGGGAGTTATTCAGACCTCCATTTTCGAGATCCTTGCAGTTTGGTCAAGATTCTTACAGCTATACCTGTTGATCTCTCCATGCAAGATACTCTTCTCGCCATTAATCTCTCCCAGTCTCTCACTGCTGATGAGTCCGAGGCTGGTGAAGGGCATCTTTCCCCTGAAGAGTGTTGGCGAGCCTTAAAGGGGATTGCCGAGAACAAAACCCAGGGATTGGATGGTTTCCCTGACGAATCTTTCCTTCCTTTCTGGGACATCCTTGGTATACTTCTTGTAACCGTCCTTAACTCATGTTATGATTCTGGTTGCCTTTCTGTTTCACAGCGTTGTGATTTGATCACTTTTCTGCAAGAACTGGCGTCCAATCTCCTTGTTGTGTGTTGACTGCAAAATTGCAGGGCCATTGCAGGTTACCTGCTCAAGGTTATCTCCTTGGTGATCTCTCCTGAAATTCACGATGAGGACACATCATGCAGCAATCAAATTCGTCACCTATTTCACCGAGTTGCAGAAAGTACACAAACGATTTTGCTTTGGAGAATTTGAATATCATCCAATTTCAACAGGAAGATTATGGGCAGAAAGTCGCAATTTGGTAACTGCGACTTATTTGTTCAAATCTTTTCTTTCTGATAAGTAAGTTTCAAGTAAGTAATTGTTTTTTTATTTCTTTGTAGACCGCTATAGTTTCTTGTTTGAAGTAATGTTTATTGAAATTTTAGAAAGAAAGTTGAAACTAATTAAATGTATTCTCAACATTGCGAATAATTTCTTTTTCATCCATGTACATGCAATTAGTAATTTTATTATTTATTAAATTTAATAGAAAATCCACTGTTGTAAGCTAACATGGTCGGTTTCTACGAAATAGCATATTATTTGCCGGTTTTTGAAGAAACTAAACGGAACAAATAATTTGAGCTTCGTTCTTAAAGTTCTTCTAAACGAAAAAGCGTGCATCCAGTAGTGCTCTGGATGACCTAACATGGGGCGATAAGAACAACTTAATAAGAACGACGAGATTTAAACTGAATTAAGAAGATTTACGAAGATATTTCACAAAACTCATAAATTAACATATTAACTAAGGGCCAGGTTAAACCTCAATCTTCGCATGCTTCGAACGAAATTACATTTTTTATGTACGACCATTTTTTATGTACGACCATTTGTTCGACGTTTGCCTCGAGAGTCGAACATAATAATGTTCGACTCTCGAGGCAAACGTCGAACAAATGGTCTTAACTCAATCGACCGGAATTCAGTCAACAGGGAGAAGCTGTCCTTTTGGTCAGTGGAAACTGCGCATGCTTATAGTAAAAAAACATCCAGATCGAGGCTAAAACATACATTATCTCACTTTATCATAATTTATGATTTAGTTCGACGTGTAAGATATAAGTCTGACGTTTGATCCACAGTGGATTAGAATGGCTGGATCGATCGAATCTCAATCATGCAGTAGATCGTAATTGGGTCAAACTTTGAACTTGTATCATGTGCACTGACAAGTGCAATTTTGTTCGAATCATGCTAAGAACCACGTTTTTACACAAGAAGTACTGTAGGAATTAGGTTGGCATAGCAACGCTCGTGCTTCCCCCTCTACGAACCGAAATCGATTCCTATACGCTCCGCATGTGGGCTGAGATTTGTCGATCTCAATCTGAATCCGAGGGTTTTTCTCCGGGTACTCCGATTTTCCTCCCTCTGCAAAGTCGACTTTCACCCCAAGATCTGAGCGATTAAACATTAGCCTCTGGCTAGGAAGAATGGGCAACCACTTCCTTCGCAATTGACATTAAATAAAGTATTTATTTTATCAATAATCTTAAGAAGTCTCTCGGTGTTTCAAACTTATTATAAAATGCGAGGTGCATCTTTTTGCAATGCTTTTAATTTCAACTGTGTTTGTTTGTGTTTTTCAAATTAATTCATGAATAGCTTTTTTGATTTCTTTTACTCTGTAGCAGAATAAAACGGGGTTTAAAGTTCCACAAAGAAATATAACGGTCCATACTATGTTACCATATATTCGCACATTTGTCCTCTCCACGTGATCACCGTTGGTTATCGCAGACCAAACAAGCGACCCAACATATGGCCCATAACAAAATGTATACAGAAAGCATATATACAGCATTGTCCACGACCTTCTTTTGAATCTTTTCATTTTGGCATGCAATTGTCCATGGATCATAGCTGAGAGTCTTAACTCGTTTTTCAATTTAAACTCGTGCTGGTGAACTGAGCGAAAAATGCTACAATAAAACAATGAGTTTAAGGTCAGGCTTATGACAATGATACAGGCCTCCAGTGTTTGCCAAACGGTATACCAACGAAGGATTGGTGGAATAATATAACAAAAAAACAACGACACCCAGCCAACTATGACTCCTGTTAAAATCATTCGTGTTCTAACCAGCTCTTTATATCTTAAGTGAAGATGTAGTGCAAGAAATCGATCAAAACTTACTCCCGTTAGTGTTAAGAACGATATCCCACAAAGATACGTTCCGAGTATCATCGACACGGCCGACGCATTGCAATAAACTTTTACATTTCCTTGAAGTCTTGCGACGTTAAATGCAACGAACGACGGTTGTGTGACAACGGCATTGAATAGATCGGCAAATGCGAGACAACATAGGAGTAGATTTGACGGAGTATGCAAGGAAGGCGTTTTCCATACAGCTAGAATGACTATAGAGTTTGCAAAGGTCGAAGTGATTGATAGAATTATCGTTACAACGCTGGTTGCAATAGAAACGTTCAACAAGGAAATACTTTGTTGCCTGGCACACATATTTTGAGAGGCCAAAAAGCAAAAAAACTGCGTGTGATTCTGTATAAAAGATACGTTACACATAATATGATTTTCTAGATCCTTGGAAAGAAACAAACAAACTTACGGCTGAATCTTTGTTTTGACTAAGTTATAAACCAAGTTAGAGCTGATAAACTAATATATTCTTAAAACTGGTATAAATTAACTGTGTAAATCTAATTTGCGGGTGTTTAGCTCTGGTGTCAGCAACTGAGTAAATATCAAATAAATAACGCTTGGTGTTTTTAGTGGCGAAGTTCAGCTGCTAAGACTTTATTGGCTTATTTGTGACCAAAATGAAAAACGAATAGCAAGCTGTTTCAACATTTTAGAATAAATTGTTGTCGATTTTTTCAACGCTTCTCCTTTCTGAAATTGTGGTCATTTGGCACAATTAAAACTAATGTATGTATGACGGAGTTAATTTTAATTAGTAAGGAACATTTTAAAAGTGACTTGTTTTCAAGAACTAAATAGAATGATGTGTTTCTGCCGGAAAAGTTAGAAATGGAACACTACTTATTAAAGAAAACTGGTAAAGCATTTGCACTTAAACTAATCAACATGACAGCCGAATTTTGCAGTTGTGACTTAGATTGACGGGTTTAAATTTGAAAACACATTACTTAAGCCCACATAAGTCCTACAAAACAAAATATATTTAATTTTATCTATAGGATGACTAATATTATCAAAGTTTTTTTTCTTTTCAAAGTAAACAACTTATTTTCCTGGTGAAGATTTTAAATTCGTTTCACTTAGGAAAGAGGTTTCTGTTTGTAGAAAAAATTAAAGTATATAGCATTTTTTAGTAAATAATATGAAAATACAAATTTAGCCGAAGGTTTTTCTTTGAACAGTGATTACTTAAAGAAAATTACAAATTGCTTTTCAATACATTTCCAGAAACTACTGAAAACACAGGCCAAATATATATAGATCGCCAACACCCTTAAGAAAGCGAAATGTGCAGTTCTGTACAAAAATTTACGTATTCAGTATTATGTTGTGTATTGCCAATCAATTATTTTTAAATTTTAAATTTCAATTTGTGAAAAGCTAGTTTTATCTCTGTACAACCCTATACGGTTTCGTGGAGTGTGGACAAATTCATTATTTTTGAATTTGACGTTTTTGTACAACTTTCTAGCTATGTACTCCAACTCTAAAAGTAATCAGTACTGTACCTCTTTTGTAAAATCTTTCACTTCTTCTTCAAAACTCTGAAACAAACCAAATCAAAACAACAAGTGTCTAATAGTTTTATCCAAACAAAAAAACACTTAATAACTATTATGTATATTCCTTGACAATTCCAATTTTAAATACTACTAATTATTATAAAATAATGATTTTGTCTTAGTCTTATTGTAGTCTGTAATAAGAAAGAACATAATTGTAGCTACATTAATAATACTTCATAAATACAAAAATTAAAGCCCAACACTTTTAGGAATTGCTCTGAGACAGGTGGAGCAGTGATGAATTACAGTGAGGCAAGAGGGGGGAGAAATTGCTGTGAGGCAGGGGGAGGGTTGAAATGCTGTGAGACAAGGGAAGGAGGAGGGAATTGCTGTGAGACAGGGAGAGAAGGGAGGAATTACTGTGAGGCAGGGGGAGAAGAGAGGAATTACTGTCAGGCAGGGAGAGAAGGGAGGAATTACTGTGAGAGAGGGGGAGAAGGGAGGAATTACTGTGAGGCAGGGGGAGAAGGGAGGAATTACTGTAAGGCAGGGAGAGAAGGGAGGAATTACTGTGAGGCAGGGAGAGAAGGGAGGAATTACTGTGAGGCAGGGAGAGAAGGGAGGAAATACTGTGAGGCAGGGAGAGAAGGAAGGAAATACTGTGAGGCAGGGAGAGAAGGGAGGAATTACTGTACTGTGAGGCAGGGAGAGAAAGGAGGAATTACTGTGAGACAGGGGGAGAAGGGAGGAATTACTGTCAGGCAAGGGGAGCAGGAAGAAATTGCTGTGAGGCAGGGGGGATGGTTGAAATGCTGTGAGACAAGGGAAGGAGGAGGGAATTGCTGTGAGACAGGGAGAGAAGGGAGGAATTACTGTGAGGCAGGGGGAGAAGAGAGGAATTACTGTCAGGCAGGGAGAGAAGGGAGGAATTACTGTGAGAGAGGGGGAGAAGGGAGGAATTACTGTGAGGCAGGGGGAGAAGGGAGGAATTACTGTAAGGCAGGGAGAGAAGGGAGGAATTACTGTGAGGCAGGGAGAGAAGGGAGGAATTACTGTGAGGCAGGGAGAGAAGGGAGGAA
>JAOBRB020338525.1:0-10745 GCA_027575285.2 Zoanthus pulchellus | reverse complement strand
AGGGCCATTAGTTAGAAAACTGAAATTACGGTTATTAATGTTACCCTCGTTAAAAATAAAGATTATTGTATTGTATTATTGTATATTACAGTTACTTCTTAAATCAATTCTCTGTCAACTTTTTTTAAAAACACACACTTGAAGTTAAAAAGAGAACAACTGAAAGTTGAGGTTTTCAAAAATATATCAATCAGTCTTGTTCATGTAAGTAAACTGGAATCAGGTTATAAAAATGATTGTATAAATTCCCCCTGAGAAAAACAAACAATGAATGTACTTAAGTGGGACTTCATTAATTCGTCTAAAACTTCTTTTAAGACGAGAATATTTTACAACTTCTCATCAACTTCACACTGGGTGCCATGGTTGACAAACAATTTAAAACCATTTGACATTTTACACTGTCATTTGACTGGATTCGTTTGGCTGAGTATTAGGCGGAAGAAAATGTAGGTACAGAATATAAAACTTTTAAATGTTCACAAATAAATTATGCGGTACCATATCAAATCAATTATAATTGCGGTTGTCAGTTATATTTTTCAAAACCAGATTCCCGTGCCCAAACGTATATTTACAATGAAGATTGTAACCGAAAACCCAAAGCTTTTTTGATTGAAATTAACGCAACGACTCCTTAAAAATTTCTTACGTATAGATTTATCACTATCTGAGGTCAATCCCAAATTTTATTCGAATGAAATTCTTATAGCTCCGCAATCTTTTATTTCTATTCTCAGCTGAAACATCGATTTATAAGATCATCGGGATGGTTTATAAACAAAAATATACATTTTCTTTATGTTGCACTGGAAAAATATAAGTGAGAAAAAACACAGTGTAACAACGCCCAGATTATCACATAAAGTTATATGCTTTACAAATTTCTAATATAAGTTTAAAACATTTATGGTTAGTCAACCTGCAAAGCAAGCAGTTGATATTTTAAGGCTTACCTGTCGGTCCATTACACAATAAAAGACAAAAAGCAGCAAGCCCTGTCGAGAAAAAAAATGGCGATCAATCGCGCTACTTTCTTGACTTTGACAAAAATCTTGTGCGCTAAAAATTGTCTTTAGCACACCGATGGGCTTTGTCTTTCAAATACCCTCTCCCGTATTGCCGATAGTTGTCAACATATACTAGAGATATTTAAAAATTCAAAACAGCCAACAATTTTCAACGCTAAACTCGCAGGGATGAACAAAATTTTTGATTACCTAAAGATATGCAAGAAAGACAATGGCGGCGTAGAAAGACTAGTGGCTATCAAAGCAAAATAAATCCCTTATTTGCATAATCGCAACTGAAGGAACAAATTCATTTTGCCGCACACACTACTTGTAAAGTTATATATGCTAATTGCTTTGAAAGGCAGCTGTATTTTGGAGAACTGCGTTAACATTTTATCATTAATGTTTTGACATTCGTTTTTGGTCTGGTTTAGGCGATACTTAATTTAAAACTACATCTCTTTTTTCTTCAAAACAAATATATTAATTTCTAGAAAAAAGGCTGCTTTTCAGTTAATTTAATAATGGAATCGAAGTAACATTTTCAGAGCAATTTTTTAAAAAAAACCGTTTTTGTATCGGTACAAGCGATATACTTAATTGAAAACCACATCTCTTTTTCTTGTATCGAGTTCAAATTAAAAATTAATCTTTAATAAAAAAAATTGCAACAAATATAGTTTCACTTTCAGAAAAAAAAAGTTAAAAGCTTTTAATGTACTTCTGAAATCATAAAGACAACAAAAAGTAAGTGAATTTCATTAGTGAACCGAACATTATGAACCAAATTGCCTAATTACGGTATTTTGATGGAATACCACAGAGGTTACGAAAACTTATGCCGTGTTTTTGCCTCGAAGCTCGAGGCATAATCAGTCTTTTTGGTAACAAAAGTTTTCAAATTTTGCAGGATGTGATATGGACATCACATTCATCACATTATTGTTTTGATGTACAAACAATACTGCCTTCGTTTTTGAATAACGTTGAAGTTTCCCTTTGAAGAGAACTACTGACACGATATTTGAACGACTTCGTTTCTGGCAGAAAAATGGAAAACGGAAAACGATCAAAAGGATCAAGCTATTTCTTAATGCAAGAACTGATATGTAGAAACAAGATATGATAAAATAACAACGTCAGAATACAATATAATAACATGACAACATCCGAACAAATGAAAGTCAATAATTGAACAAGGTTTATGAAAAAATATTATATTAATGATGGGAATGATGATATTATTGACAATGTGAAACAGAACGTGACAACACATACGCAGTTTAGGTTCCAAGGCGGAAGTGGCAGCAGTGGACAGCTATTTCGCTCTTATTAGATCTCGTCAGCTCTGCATAGCCCAGCTACTTTTGTTTGGTTTTTTCATGATTTATTTCGTGTAATCAAGATAATTAATTATATTAAAGTTATTTGGTTTACGGTGCATAACCCAGCTTCTGATGAAAGCCACAGGGTCTTTGATTTTAAATCTAGTAACCGTAACTTCCGAGGCAGACAAAAAGTCTCTTTAAATCTTAGTCACCACACCACAAGGACCAACTACGCTGTTACAATAGAGAAAAATATCGCCCTGGGAACCCCTACAGTTACCGCTTACATAACATTGTCCGGCTACGTTGCCAGCGTGGTTGGTCCTTGCGGTGTAGTGGTTAACACGTCGGACTAGTAAACCGAAGATGTGGGGGTTCGATTCCCGCCGTGGGCTATATATGTTATTTTTCTCTTAATTTCTTTCTTAGTCACCACACCTTTTGAATGTGGGACCTTGCTGCGATGTTACAGCAGTCTAAATCAGGAAAATCGTCGTGACATATCGTCAAGAGAAGAGAGTAATGGCATGCCCAAAATTGACGAAGGCAGAAGATGCTGCCGAAATATGTCTGTTAAAAAACTAAAAGTTGTTGTGTATGTGTTAAAAATAAATTTAACGTGAAACGATAATTACATGATATTAATGACAAAAAGAAACTTGGAAAAATTCCAAGCTGCGCATGCCCCAGCTGGGTTCGAACCCACGACCCTAGAAGTTCTAGTCGGATGCTCTACCAACTGAGATACTGGAGACACTATGGTGACCAAATATCGACCCTTACTCACCAGAGTCTCCAGTAGCTCAGATTGTAGGGCATCTGATAAGAACATGGAGGGTCCTGGGTTTACATTCTATCTGGGGCTCGGATATTTTCCATGTTTATTCTTGTCATTAATATCATGAATATATGAGGTTGATGATAATAACAGTGTTGACGGGGTTACGACAATGTTAGCGATGACTTCAAAAATAGGGTGATGAAAGCGATGTTGTTGATGAAGGTGAGTGCTACTGATGATGATAATGATGACGATAGTTGATATAATGATAATATTAATGATGATTGTGATGATAACAATCGTAAGATTGATATTGACAATAATGATGTTGCTGATAAAGAAGAAAATGCTGTTGATGATAATCATGATGTTGATGATGACAATAACGATGATGATTATGATAATGATGATGCTGATAATGACGACAAAGACGATTATGATGATGATGTTGATGATAAAGACGATAATGATGATGATGATGATAATGATAATGACGATAATGATGATGATTATGATGATGATGATGTTGATGACGATAATGATGATAATGATAATAATGTTGTTAATGGCGATAATGATGATGATTATCTGCGATTATCTTGTAAAAATTTTCGTTCACTGAATAAAATATTGTATTGTATTGTATGTTGATAATGATGATAGTAATGATTATAATAATGATGATGTTGATGATAAAGACGATAGAGATGATTATGTTAATGACAATGTTGATGATAAAGACAATAATGATGATGCTTATGATAATAATGTTGATGATAAAGACGATAATGATGATTAGGATAATGATGTTGATGATAATCGACACTAATTATTATGATAATAATGGAAATATTGATAACGAGGGTAAAGATGATGCTGATGACGATAATGATGATGATTGTGATAACTATGATAATGATGATGAGTGTGATGATCTGACAATTATGATCAGGACTATAATGACAACAAAGATGGCGATAATTGTTGCAATAATGATGACAATCAGGCGATGATGTTAACGGTGAGGATAATGAAAATATTGTAAAGCAATCTTTGTTGCATTTAACAACAACAGCAACAGCAAAAATGGAAAATAGCGATACGATAAAACCAAACCAAGAACATAAATGTTGTGGTTTAAAATTTTTTTCGGTTCAAATTTTTTTAAACCAATTTAGTTTTTCAAACCAGTTTATTCTTGTTATATCACTCCTAGACCAGTAACTAGTGATACCTAGAAAAATTGGTATGCTAGCAACGGTTGCTTGCGTGGTAAAGTAGGGATGAAGCAGGACTACAGATCCAAATAAATCCTAAAGTCGGTAGTTCAAATCTTGGGTTTATTACAAATTAAAAAAGAAAAAAGAAAATAGTGTTAAGGCATAAGATGGTAAGACCACGAAGAAAAAATGGGGTAAAAAAGAAAATAAATAAAAAGAATAGAAGTAAAAAAAAAGATAAGTAAAAAAAGGTTGTAGAAGTAAAAGAAGAAAATGTAAATAGAAAATGGTCGGTGGGTAGGTGGGTGGGAAGTGACAGGGGTAGTAGGAGGAATATGAGGAAGGAATGTTCCAAACACTTTTTCGACACTCTCAAATTAAAATAAAAGCCTTTTTTAAGACTGTTCACAAACCCATTATAAAAAATTAAAGCAGTTTTAAAAAATTTAAACTAGTTTGAAAAATTTACACTAGTTTAAAAAATTAAAACGTTCGAAAATTTTAATCTAAAGTGCAAATTCAAACCACAACATATACAAGAACAATTAAGAGCAACAACAATACGAAAATTAATAACAATATATTTAAAAAAACAACCAAGAACCAAACGAAGAATACTTCTCGAAACTATACTTCAAACGAACAGGAATCATAATTACTTCCGCCAAGGAGGTAATGTTTTTTTCCAGGGTTCGTTGGTTAGTTTGTAAGTTAGTTAGTTAGTTAGCAACATAACTCAAAACGTTATGGACGGATTTTGATGAAATTTTCAGATGTTTTCAAAAATGGGACATAGAAGAACGGATTAAATTTTGAGGGTGATCCGGGAGAAATCCTGGATTCTGGATTACTTTGAATTTTTTTTATATATAGGACTGAAATGTTGCGTGGGAATCACAATATGCTTGGCGGAGGTCTACGCTCTCTGAGTGCTTTTCTAGTTGACATTTTGTTCTTACCGTGACAAAGCAGAAAATGATAAAGAGGACACACAAGATGGCGTACTCGTGGTAGTGCGTCAATATGATCCCCATCAACCAAGTAAGCAGGAACATAACTTGTAGAATAATGGAATACCGCACATGGACTCTGCAAATAAGAAAAAACAGGGTTGGATCGTTTAAAAGCTGTTCCCGATTCCACAGAACTCTGGATTAAGCTAATCCTGGATTAGGAGATAATTGAAAAATTAACTTCTTTATTGGTAAGGCTTGTGATGGTTACAAAGTTCTGTTCTGTTTCACAAATTAAGAGACCTGTTCAATCTCAAATCCCAGCCCAAAGCAAGCTATACCAGGCAAAAAAAATCATGGATTAAAAAAATTAATTCTGGGTAAGCACAAATCGGGTTTGGCGATTTAACAAAATCTGAAGTGAATTGTTATTCATTGTGATTTCAAAGGATCAGAAAATCTAAGTTTGGATAATAAAAAACGTTCTTAAAAGCTACTATTTTTCTTTGATTGTTGGTTTATAACAAAACACTTATTGACCTCAATCTCGGGTTAAAAGTATGTTATTGACTGATGCTGCTCTCCTCTATCTCAGTCAATAAGTGATATTTGTTTGGATTTTCAAAAGGAAATGTTACTACTCAAAGCCTTTCCTGTAAAGCAAGCAGCAGGACCATGGGTTAAATGTTTATCACTGGTTTAATGCTAATCGGCTTTTCAACAACTGGGTCAAGTTGAGCCTGCTTTTCTTTTTTCTTTTTAGAGAGAAGGAGAAGTTGATCATAAGGAGAGGAGTCTGGGAGTGTCACAATATATAATAATCACTAATGAAAAAATGTATCTTCCAAAAAATAAGATTATCGAATTTGAACTGGCAAGAATCGTATCTGAGGCGGTCAAATTGGCCGCCGGCCGGTTCCTAACGAAAACCCTGTAAGAAAACAGGAAAACCTTCAATCTTTTTCAAAAAATTAAAAAACTTTTTCTTTGCGAGGTTAAAAATGTCTTTAACCAGGAAGACATCCATTCCAATAAACTGATTTGTGTAAAATGTCGTCGTCTCAATACCTCAACCAAATGTAGTTGTTAACATCTTATTAATTTTAGTTATTACTTTTTTACTTTTTTATTTATTTTTTTTTTCATTTATATTCATTATATTTTATCTTTTGTAGCACTGGGGCATGCAAGTGGGTTGGGTCTCAGTATGTCTTAGGAGATAGGGTTAGGTATTTTCCCTTGTAGGGGACTTAAAGTCCTATGTAAATATACCTGCCTGTGGCTAATTGTTAAATTTATAATAAATAAATAAACAAATAAATAAATAAATAAATAAATCTGGGCCCTCCGCATAATAATATGACACTTAGAAGGTTGGAAGTACATTTCGTTAGCATGGCACCAGTTTGATAACGCAGCTAGGTCTTTTTTAATTTCAGCAAAGTCACTGTTGTTGTTGTGGATGATATTAAAATATTTTGAGTCATCAGCAAACATAGCTAGTTTGCAATGATTTATGATATTTGGTAAGTCATTAATGCACACCAAAAACAGGATTGGTCCCAACAGTGACCCTTGAGGGACACCGAACTTTACTGGGTTCCAATTAGAGCTAGCTCCATCAATTACCACACGCTGCATACGTTGATTAAGATAGCTTTCAAACCAGGACAGAAGAGGACCACTAACACCAAACCATTTTAGCTTTTGAATTAGTTTGTTGTGACAGACGGAGTTGAAGACCTTGGCAAAATCCAACAGTATCAAATCAGTCTCCAGACCAGCATCTAGGTACTTACCAATTTTATTGTAAACAAGGAGTTAGGTGACACAAGATTTACCCTTTAGGAAACCGTACTTAAAGTCATAGAGTTGGCTTTTATAAAGTCAATTAGTGCAGATGCAACAATTTTCTGCTGGATCTTTGAAATAATTGGCAGTAAAGAGATCGGTCGATAATTACAAACATCGTTACGCTTGCCTTTATTTAGAATAGGAGTGAGAATAGCAAATTTCCATTGGCTGAGATAAAAGCCATGACTAAGACCAAAGTTGTTGAAAGCGGTTAGCGAAGGGGCCAAAGCCTCGGCGCATTCTTTTAACATAATATTTGGCAAGCCAACAGGTCCAATCGATTTGTCGGTCTTAATGGACTGGAGAAGATATAACCTTTTGACTTGGATAACTTCCAGAGTTTTGCCGGTTGGATTAGGGGTGGTGGGTATATTAAAAACAGAGTCGCAGTTACCATGGTTGGTATAAAAGGACTGGAAGTACGACGCGAAGGCATTGGCACGTGCGCTGTCTTCAGAAAAAAGATCAGGACCATAGCAGACTTTGTCTGGCATTGGCGATCTTTTGTTTTTAAATGAGAAAAAGGACCAGCAACGTTTACTATTGTGATGAACCTCGTTTGAAATATCGGCGACAAATTTTCTTCTAGCAGCGCGAATACACATTTTCATATATTGTCTTTTCCTGCGAAATTTCTCAATGAGCAAAGAGTCTTCTTTTTTCGTATTTCTTTAGCAAGGTTCCCCGAGATCTACGGTGGATGATTAGGATTACATGAGGTTTTTTGGGGGCATAGGAGTGTATCGTTTGGAATACAAAGTCATTCCACAGATTCCATGCCAAATCTAAGTCCTCTTGGAAAGACAATTCAAATAACCCAGAACTCAAGGGAGTCAAATGAAACGCTTTGTTGAAATTCTCAAATTTGCATTTTTAAGGTTGTAGACTTGACGTTTTGCATTTGATTAGTAAACATAAGATATAATAATGTCAAAAATTACAGGATAGTGATCGGACGTAATTGCATTACCTTGTAAAGAAGCACAAATTTGAATGGAAGTAACTTTATCAGGAGAATTAGTTAGAATCAAATCCAGAATATTGTTCGCTCGAGTTGGAGAGTATATAAGTTCAAATAAAAACAAACCCTTAAGAATATCAACAAATTTGTTTTCTTCGTTGGTCGATAGGTTTGAGAAACCACTACCATCTATCCAATTGATATTCGGGAAATTAAAGTCCTAAAAAAATACTTTGATAATTGTTGGTATTAATGGAGTCCAGGGCAAGTTTGAGATTATAAACAAAAGTTGAGTCGTTAGAAGGGTGATAGCATACCATGATAACAGCTTTCTTTTGAGATCTAGACAGTTCTAGCTCGACCATAATGACTTCAAAATCATCGGGATTGCTATCAAGCTGTAGTTCAAGGAAGATTTGATTGCAATCATAACTCCAATATCTGTACGGTTAGGACGATCGTTTCTAAAGATTTCATAGCCATAAGGTAAAATTTCGAAATCGCAGATACTCTCCTTTAGCCAAGTTTCCGTAAGACATAAAATGTCATATCCATAGGTGAGATCATGAGATATTTTCAATTTAGTTTCGTATGAATTTCTATCACAACAGACAGCCTTTAGACTCCTGACATTTTGAAGAAAGAAGGATATGCTTTTAGAGACATTGGTAGGACCAGGATTAGCTTGAACGTCACCTCCAAGAATGATACGAGTAAGTTGAAAGGTTCTTGGATCATTTCTCGAATATGGGATTTTCGAGGACAAGAAAGATCTTCCACGGTGTCTCGTTGAAAATTGAATGGTGTAAGAAAAACATTCAAAGCCTTTCGTAAAACATTCCACCGTATGCTTACATACTGCAAAACAAGCCAAAAAACATGGCCAGGTAAACTTATAGGAGCTTGTTCATTTTTCTGTTTTCAAAGAAGGCTGTAGTTCATGGGGACGGTTTTCCTTGACATAAGTTTTTATAAGTTTATGAGTTTTAAGCCGTAGTGAAGAGAATTGGAACTAGCATTTTAAACTGCCCGTAATCTTTAGTTCAAGGAATTACTTTGTAATTTTATTACGTGTAAAAAACGCAGATTTTTGAACCAATCAAAAGAAAGATAAAGCTTGCCCCAATTGCAACCTTAGTTCGGCCAATCACAAATAATATATGTAGATATGCAA
This sequence comes from Zoanthus pulchellus, assembly GCA_027575285.2. Taxonomy (NCBI): domain Eukaryota; kingdom Metazoa; phylum Cnidaria; class Anthozoa; order Zoantharia; family Zoanthidae; genus Zoanthus; species Zoanthus pulchellus. The sequence continues at coordinate 1,461 of JAOBRB020338525.1, read as the reverse complement.
AGAATAGAGATATTTTTTATTGTTATGATAGTATTAGTCTTAATTACATACATTATTGTATTTTTAATCCTTTAATTCAGTTCCCTTTAATTCAATTTATTTACTTATTTACTTATTTATTTACTTATTTATTTATTTACTTATTCATTTATTCATTCATTCATTCATTTATTCATTTATTTATAAAATACCCCAGGTTTGACTCCCTGCATTACAAACACTTAGCAGGGTTGATAATCTCTTTCTATTATCAGTATTATCATATGTTCTATCGTAGCAAGAGTCGGCTTCGCTTCACTGCTACACTATATAAAAAAATATCATATACCTGAATCTAGTTTTCCAGTATTGACTTTTAAGCGGAACTCTTAATGGTCCTCTAACATCCCTCCACACCAGACGGAACACAATTATTGAAACCTGATGATACAAAAAGACAACATCAAATGAAATGCAAAAAAGGCATGATAACATCACCTAAATGATTTAGGCTAAGAATCATACATATTTGGCTACACACACAAATCCATATTAACACGGGAATATTTTGGATTCAATTATTTAAATATGATAAATTTTAGTGGTCGCTTTAACTAAATATTAAGCTAAATAGTCGAACCACAACTGAAGATGATCAGAGAATGATCGAAACATGTCTTGTTTTCTCAAAAAACTTGTCCTTTTTCATAAATGTTTATGCTATCTATCTACCTATATAGTATTTTGTTTATGGTATCATGAATGGTTGTCCGGTATTCTTTGCGCTTAAGATTTACATCGTCTCTGGCCCGCCCGTAATAAGATTTAGGAAAAATATTACGAAATTTTTTAACTGAAAAATAAGGATTTTTAAGGATAAATATCATGAAAACTGGACTTTGGAAAGTAGAAAAAAACAATAATTACATTTTTCCCACTGAAAAGACCGTCAATACGAATTAGGTAGTCAATGATCGAGACTAGAAGAAGAGTTTACTATTTTTGTCGTAAAATATGACCAATAGGGATGAATGTTAGATATCTGAATTATGCTACTGTCAGTGACTGGCATTAAAGTTACGTACGAAAAGTGATACAAGTCCGATACAAATTGAACGATCGTTTTGAAATTAGTCTACAGGTGCTTGATGCAGATTATCCAACATCTTTAATAACACCAGCCACACTAAACTATGATCACAAACAGAAAAATAAAAAATCAGCTCTGTATTCTGAACTAAACAAAGCAAATATAAACAAAACATTTATGGCAAACAACATTTTCGCTGACTTTCAACTAAACTTGATTTTGGAAGTGTAATAAATAACCTACCATAAACCTTAAACTTTAAACAACTGGAAAATATAAGCGCCTGCAAAAGATGCCAGAAAACCGCGAGTCTGTTGTGCGGGAGGTCTCGGGTTCGATTTCCGGCCGGACCACCACTCAGGGTCTTAAAATAATTGAGGAGAAAGTGCTGC